>VYXH01010796.1:278583-338079 GCA_013397275.1 Burhinus bistriatus
AGGAAGTCCGTGTCAGAATTTTTTAAAAAAAAAAAAAAAAAAAAAATCTGTATTGATTCTTACTGTGAGACATGTAGGTGGGGTCCTCGCTTCCCTCTCCAGCTACTATCGACTTTGCAGAGTGTAATCAGTGTTAAGAGTTTGGCCTTTGGAAACAGGCAATGTTTTCAGCTCTCACAGACTGGAGTTTTGACTTTATGGGGCTTTGCTTGCCTAGCATGCCTATTAAAGACCAGTCTCAAGGCGTAAGCAGAGGAGAAGATTGCCTAGCTCACTGAGCAGCTGGAACCAAAAAAAATGTTTGTGCTTGTTGCTACTCTCAGGAGTCACTGCCTCATCGTTTATTATCTCAGTGGTAGCAGGAGCAGAAAGCTGCTTCTCCACACCTCTTTCTCCGTTCATACCATTCCTGGCCTGTTGCTGCCTGCTCCTTACTCCTCTTTACTGCACCTCCAGAAGCCTCTCACCAATACCAACATGTATCCTTCATTCTTCTTATTTACATTTAACCTATACTCTTATTTTAAGCCAGTTGACCCTAATCTTGCAAACTCTTAAACTCATTAGGGCCAATAATATTATGCATGTGACTTTTCCTGATGATTTCAGTGGACTGGCAAATGTATAGAAGCACTGCCATGCTGATGTGTCTAATGAGTTTGTTTTCAGGATGGCAGCTTTTATAAAGAACCATGATTAAGGTTCATTTGAATGTATCTTATACCACAATATCTCTCCTACCTTAATTATGGTCAAGCATAATTTTCCTTTTACAGAGGAGATTTCCAACCTAAATTGAGATTTCCAACTTGAAATTCCAGTGCCTAATATCTCTGTTTGAGGGCGGGGAATTAAAAAAAAAATCTGTATCCACAAACATCAAGAAATCAATTATCCAGTGTTCCTGTTCAGCTGCTTCTCCATGATTTGTTTCTGGCTGCACAGCCAGTTGTTGTATGTTAACAGGAGGCCATGTGTGCTGCAAGGCATGCATCTGAGATTAATCAAACGTTATATTACTCCAGCAAGTGTGCAGGCTTCGTTCCTACAGTAGCTGACGTCACCGGGAGCGCGGAGCCCTCCCACTCCTCCTTGGTAATTGATGGTGACGGGCTCTCTGCTGAGCTGTAACCCAACATAGGGACTGAATCAGACCAAGAGCTGAGAGAAATCGCCAGCAAACAGTGTCGCTCCATATAGACAAAAGCTGGGCACTTTAAACCAGGCCTTAGACGGACAAGTATTTCGAATAATGGTTAATGCAGGCTGATTTGCTGAAGTTTGCACTGGTGCACTGCTTTGCGTCGGAGGTTTTGGTCCTGTAAGAAGCGTTGCTGCTGCTGGAAGGGCTGGCCCGCTTGGAGTGAGGCTGACATGCTTGACAGACGCCTGATGTCTCCTCAAACTAAGCACATTACTCCTGGGGTAAGCATATGTCGAAGGAGCACAGGCCAGATGCTCGGGAACCCTTTAATTTTACAATACAATGTACGGGCTGGCTTGCAAGTTAACTTAATTACAGTTAAACTGTTTCACTTTGCTCTCGTCTAGCCAAGCTCAAACATTATTGAAAAATGTGCCAGCCTTTTTGTGGAAGTCCAAATTATACTTTTGAGCTTCCTTTTTTTTAAAATGTACTAACTTGCTGTCACGGTGAAAAACTGCAGAGACTGGAGCTGAGGGGAAGGGAAAGCACTCACAGGTGGCTGTTGATGAGAGCGCTTCTATCTAGAACCCTACTGAAATGGTTAAAACGAGGTAGCTTGCTGTTTGTTCCGTGTTTTTTGGGGATTGTGCTAATGGTTGTTTTCTCCTCAATACGAGAGCAATGGGACTCTCTGCTGGCAGTAGTTTGAAGTACATTCTCTTTACAGGCACAAATGTTACACTCTGTATTATCTTTGGCTTCGACTAGGTTGTAACATGCTCACGAGTTTTGGTTTAGCAGCATTTGACCAGGTGTGTGTATCCTGGGGCCAGGGATGTATAGTAGCAGATATCCCACTACAGCTGTGCTTGTGAAATAAAATCTAAACAGATGACAAGTATTTTTTTTTAAATTTATAATTGGATGTGCTTTGTTTTCTTTTTTACACTGTAGAAAACAAAAGATGGAGAGTAAAATAATAAAAGTAATGCAGGCGTAAACTTAAGCTGAATGTTTGGCTTAAACTTGATGCTTTCCATAATTTTTATGAGAGATTTGAATATAGCTGCAGTAAAAGAAGTGTACCAGAGGCATGACAGTAGCTTTCCAGAGTTATTCTGAGAAAACCAAGGGACGGTGTCTTGTGTAACGGCTGCTCCACAGCTTTCTTCTAGAAGAAAATCAGATTTGGATCATTCCTATTCCTGGATTATTTCGGGATCTCCACATGTGAAGCTTAGTAGTTATTGCTAACATGCATTCTATCATCCTTCTATGGTCAACTTTTCTTTACTCAAATTAGAACGTGCTCGTATCATATGTTTGTGGGGGGAATGATGCAACAATGGGTCTTACAGGAAGTGTGCCATGAAGTAGGAAGATGTACAACTACCATATACAACTCCACTGGATTTGTTTTCAGCATGGTTGTTCAGAACAGCAGAAATCAGCTACTAATAGAATCACAGAATCATTGAGGTTGGAAAAGACCCTTAAGATCATCGAGTCCAGCCGTAGCTATGGCTGCCTTTAGCCTTTTTTCTTATGTAATTAATATAGTTAAAAGCTTAAGTCTTTAAGTTTTAATACAGATCTTTCCCAAGCAATTCTTACGAGTTCTAACGAATTAATGTGTTTTGGGGTTCTTTGACAATCCCAGTACAATTACAAATGGGGAAAAACTGGAGAATAACCTTTTTGGTGGGAAAAGGTTGTAAAATGTATATATATATATATAAAAAAAAAGTCAATTGGAAAATATTATTTTCCTAAAGAGAAGCTAGCTGATGTTAGAACTTAGCTCAAATAATGTCCACTTTCCCGTGCAACATTTTCATCTTTCTGTCTACTGGTTGTCAAATAATGTCATCAAGGGGAAGGTGATTTTGATTTATCCGGGCTATAGAGCAAAACGAAGCTTTTCCCTTATATCACACCATGAAGAGGTCCAAAGAAGTCCAAGCTTTTTTTCACGTAGTCATAGAGGTCCTGGTGGACAGAGGAAGAAGTTACTGTTTGACAGGGTAAGGGGATCGCAGGGAGTGGTGCTGTGGATGGACAGCCCTTGTGGACTGAGAAGCAGCAACAAAGCAGGATAGGTGAAGTGGAACACAGATGGAAAGGAATAAAATTCGGCTGAAGGGATTCAGCCGTGTATGTTATGTGGATTTCTGAACGTTTGGTCAACCCTTCTTTAAAGTGATGGTTGATGACTGTTCTTTCCATATTTCCTCAGTTTCTATCCTAGTTTCTCAATGTGTCATGAGGGGAAGAGGCCATTTAGCTTTGCTAACGTGAATGCTTATTGCATAACCCCTGACATGT
Source organism: Burhinus bistriatus (assembly GCA_013397275.1). Lineage (NCBI taxonomy): Eukaryota > Metazoa > Chordata > Aves > Charadriiformes > Burhinidae > Burhinus > Burhinus bistriatus. The sequence goes on from VYXH01010796.1 coordinate 282,056, forward strand.
TTTCACCACCAACATAGGCCTTGTGACGTACAAATTCTTCAATATGGAAACTTCTGTAACTGCCAGAAAGTGTAAGCACATCAGGCGCAGTAATTCCTTGCTTCTCCTGAGGCTGTCATTTTGTCCTTACCTCAGCCACTATGCAGAGAAGTGACATCCTTCCTTTTGCCAGTTTGCCCAGATTTTCCTGAATTTATGTTTTTAGCATCAGTGGAATATATAATTGCTGCTGCTATTTTTAATTCAGTTTTCAAATTGCAGTTAACTAGCCTAGGAATTCATAAAATTGAAAGGGTGAATGAATTCTGCCATTTGCTTCCCAGGCTGGAAGTGCAGCATAACAAGGGTGTAGAAGGAGAGGAGGTAAAGTACCTTCAAACTTCATTGCATTGAGACATCCATTTTGTGGGCTATGAAACCACTGGGCTGTTGTTTTAAAGTGACTTTTTGCTATGGGCCAAAATACAGAAGATGTTATTAATTGTGAAAATAGGTTTTTCTATTTATGTATTTTCTATTTACACACATATGACTTTTTGCATTTTTTTTTTTTATTACTGATCCCCAAAGTCATTTGTTGTAAGTACAGTATTTGCAAATTTTCATGCGCCAGTGGTACTGCATGGAAGCCTGTGGTTTATATTGCTCTTGGAACTGCTTAATAACAGTGAGCAATGTTTTGTGAAAAAGATAGTTTGAAAATTCTCCATACTGACTGACAGACTAAATGTTTACATTGCTGCTCATGCCGTAATCTTATATTTTAAAATGCTGCTGATTATTAAAGAGTATGGACAGGCTTTGTATAACAGCTCTGATTTTTGAGGTTGATTTCCTAAGACAAGATTTATGCAATCCCACTTTCCATCTGTTAGTTGTGCTTCTCAGTAACTTCAATCCAATGGCCAATCTAAATCAGTCTTGGAGAGGTCTCAGAAGTACTGAGTGCTTATAACAGACCTTCTTGGGGGCTGGACGGAGCTGTTAAAGCCATTTGCTCGACATGCCAGTGTGTGAGAGTCAAGGCACTCTCTGGGCTGCTCTGGCACCCAAAAGATAGCATCCAGCCAGCCGACAAGCACGAGTTTAACTCCAGAGTAGCTGAAACAAATGCTGCCTCTTGTTCAACCAGTGACTCGCGGAAAGGGAAGGGGAGTTTGGGGATGGGAACCGAGGGTACGGAGCATGTGGTGTGTAGGGAAAATGAGAGAGAGCTGAAGGTATTGTGGAGGTGTGTGTGGGAAACCAGGCTTCATTACTTCTGCTGTTCACAAAACAACTTGTTTTTCTTCAGCTCGTCATTAATTATACATTGCATTTTGCAGTATTTTAGTAGATATAAATTTCTATTTTTTTCTGAATGTTTTCAGGCTGCCGAAAGCATGCTGACAGGTTGATAATTTAGAATATTCATCCCTTAAAAATTACTAGCTTGTTAGTTAATGGCATTGGTAGAATATTAGTATCAGAAAAAAAATAAAATACCGTTTTAAAGCCCTGCTAGCAATTCTAGGTATAAAAGCTAAATTTCACTTTGAGTAGGCTCATGCTGATCAAAGGATGTCAGTAGAAAGACTGACTCACAGTTCCAATAGTTGTAGTGTAACTTACTGTCTTCTCAGTTTGACAAAGTCCTCAGTCAGGTTTATCTTTTCTGTGCAATTCAGCACATTCTTCTAAGTACGCAGTTCAGCAGCTCAGTTCATCAGGATAGAGTTTCTTTGAAAATTTGTGTGACCCAGACATGCTTGAGCTTTACATTTTTCCTTGTCATTAAGGGGAAGACTGGGGGGTAGGACTAGATGACCTTTAAAGGTCCCTTCCAACCCAAACTATTCTATGATGCTATGATTTTGCTTATTTATTTAAATACTATTCAGGGACTGGGTTTTATTTGAAAGTTTCTGTTTGTTTTTTTTTATGTCACATTCGCATACACTTTATCATTATATGATAATAACATATGCATATATTTCTTGCCTTTTAATAGTGTAACAATGAAACTGGTATTTTGAAAACATAGTATTATTTGAAAGGGTAGTCTCTTCATTATTTGCTCTCTATAAACTAGTAAATGAATATGTGTAAGGCATTGGAAAAAGTAATGTTTGAACTTTTCAAATACTGCTTTTCAGCAAGATTTCCAGTTCATCTTGGAAACAAGGTCACTTTGGTATGTAAGAAACAGGTTAGTGCTTAATTATATAATAGTTTGAATAGCTTATGCTAAGGTGCGGTGCTAGAAAAGTCATTTTCAAACTGAGCACTTTGATAACTTTCTGCCAAATTCAAAGTAAATCAGTGAGTTCCCAGAACATCATGATATTTTCTGGCTAAATATCTTCTGTCAAGAAAACGTGATCAGCTTCTATCGCTGTGCTTTCACATGGATCTCCCAGCTTCATTAGAATTTGTGTAGACTTAAAGCAACTAGCATTGTAATGGCAGAAGGCTTTCCTTTTAGGAGAAGCTTAAGGTGTCTGAACTAAACTGCTTGAGACAATAATTTCCTTCTTAAATTTTAAAAGCAACTTTCTGCATTGATGCTGGTTTAGTGTAAGTCCATTATTCTATGTCATGCACAACACGATATACAACCTAGGTTCAGTTTTGTGAATTTAGAGGAGGAGAAATTCTTGTACTTTGGAATTCAAAATGCTGTCTTTTTATAGGCCACTATCATATTAAGATCAACGATTATGGATTTGATCAGAATTCTTATACTATTGACTTTTTTCATCATGGTAAATCAATTGTCTAGTAAATTTTTTGTACTTAGGAGGAGTTTCTCAGTGACTTCAGAAATCCTCACCCAACTCACCTTAGCATTGTGGATTTGAACCTGAAAAAGGTAGTGGGGGATGATTGCTGGATCACACTAGCAGGTTCACCTTTAAAACTCTAACTGGGATGTAGAAAATGCTGGAATGCCTTTCTTGGGGTACCAGAGCCCTGCAGTCTCGGACAGAGAAGGCAAACCCGACACAGAAATGCAATTTGAGGTTTGCTCTTTGGTTTGATGCATGAGCTTTCAGTATTGTCAGCACTGGGGAACCAGGCTGTTCAGAGCGTTCTTTTTATGAACACTGGTTGTGGATCGTAGCAAGAGGGAGGGGAAAAAAATGTACCAAACAGGAAAATGTAATTGAAAAATCACATTTTTACACCAATCTAGGAAAATGGAACTGGGAAAAAATATGTATCATTTCAGTGTAGGAGAGGGAAGACCTTTCCACCCTGCCAAAAGTATTCACGTTCTTACTCTCTGCTAACGAGATTCTGTCAAATTGAGTGGACAAGGAAGATTGACTAAAAGTATCTTACCTTCATGCTGCATCTCGTCAGGGCAGTTCTGAAAATGTCCTTGTAACATGTTGCATTAGTTCTCTGTAAGGAACAACTTACTGTACGTATTTCATCCATTACGTTGCCAACTACTGACTCGGCTTAGCTAACATACTGGTCCTTCTGACTGCGTTTTCACTGCAACACACTGAGAGTTATTAGTCAGGGTTACACATCTGGCTCCCTGCTCATTAAATTGAAGTCTGTTTCTGCAGTGCCAGGGTGACGCCCATCCTCATAGGTGAGAGAGGCCATTACAACAGCACATGTGCTGCTTAAATTACACTTAATTCCTGTTCTGAGCTCTGAAGTGGGTCTCAAGTGATACGTAGTCTTTTCTGCAGAGACAAGTTTTCCAACTTTCACATTTCACCAGAGCTCATTTCACTAGAGTTTGTTAAATTGTACAAGCCAGTCTTCACCAAAAATTAAACATAATTAATAAAGCTTTTAGGATTGCCAAAAATGCAAACATCAGAAATATTAGAGCTTTCAAAAATAGTAAAAATGAGAGATGGGAACTGAGATTTGAAGAAGTGATGAGGCCAAAGAAACCACAGCATTTGGTGAGAATGAATAACTTAAATTGATGGAATTGTAGAAAGATGGCTTGTGCCAAAAATGCACAAACAAAGGCAAAGTGTGCCAAAATGCCTCCTGTGGCCTGCTGTTGTGGCTCTGCTGATCAGATGCACTTTTATTTCTGAAATGAGAACAGAATTTGGAGGTATCAATAGCGCAAGTTTTACAAGCACTTTAATAAATGAGATTTTGAGATATGGTTGAACTTGGTACGTGAATTATTACCTCATTTTAAAAAACAAAACAGTTTTAAAGGATCAAGGGCTTGGACCTCTCCTCTGTGAACTACCAGTTGATAAGTCAGTGTCCCAGGTATGGGAATTGCATAGCAGTAGTACCGAGAGAACAACCTGTAACTCGAGCAGTTTTCAGGACGTGGACGTGGCTAGAAGTGGTTAATATCCCTGGTAGTTTGTGGTAGCTCCTGTATGCAGCTACAAGCCAAAGTTACTCCCCAGTCGGCAGCTCTGGGAGATCAGCATCTGGCGATCGTCGAGCTGCTCGTGGCACTTGAAACACTTCCATGCACCCAGGAGCGGACATGTGCTGAGTGTGAGGGTTAAAAGCCTTTCACTGAGATGAAATCCCAGTGTTTATTTAATGTAGCATTCATTGTAGCAGCATGTAGTGGTGACATCACAGAGTTAAATTAGTAACTTTTCCATGGAAAGCTGTATTTTTTAAGGAACTGTATCCATCACAGGCTGTTTTTCTAGGGTTGTGTAGGTTTTATATATTTTACTTCAAGATCTTAGCATTATCTGTGAAGGCTGGTTCTGTTACTGATGTTCTTGTGCTCAAAAGCACGTGCATTTCCCTTCTTGCAATTAATAAATATAGCAAAATGAACATTATCTCTGTTTTAATCTTCAGGGTATTGTTTCTTTTAAATGTGGTTGTTGAAGACAATTTTTTTCAACCACTGAAAGCTCTGGAAAAATTTACAGCTGTTTCAGAAGTGTTTGACTGCACATTCAGTTGCAGGCAACTTGTGTGAGTGTCCTGGACCAGCAATGGCATGTCGAGCACTTGACTTGTTCTTTCTGTCTGTATCCCCATTCTCTGTGCTTCACTGCTGCAAGGCTACAAGAAGACAATGTTCCCTATGACTCTGCATTACATTTAAAAATCAAAAATAAAAAATCTTGCCCACGCATGGGAACAATCACCTGTGGGCAGATCTTCCAACTTTATAGCATTTGTAGCACCTCTCCAATATCTGAGTGATGCAGAGGATCCATAATACAAGAGGTATTTGTGTTACGAATCCATAATACAAATGGTTTCAAACCTTTGCTGTGTTCCTGACACTCTCTGTGAGTTGGGTTAAATGTTTTAACATCTGACTGCAAGAAGAATGGCAGCTTGTTATTTCTGTGACACTGTGAGAACATACTCATGTTATCTTTCAATGCAGGAGGAGATAGCATGTGCCCCTAATGTATGTATGTTTGCAAGTTGAGAAGTTTAGTCTGCTGTTAATGTTATCACTGCTGCATCCTGAAATAGAAAACTGCAGGCAGATTGGATTGTGTTAGAGAATGGTAACCATAATAACCAACAACAATCTGCAAATGATAAGCAGCTTTAGTGTTTAAAAATAAAATTTAAATAGCATTCCAGTAGTTCCATGGCATGGGCATACTTTCAGATTTTATTTTATTATTAATTAATTTTAAGCTTGTTTTTGAGATTTAAGATGTGACGTTAATCTTAAGGAACTGTTTCATTATTGCACCTTTAATTAATTGACATTGGTTTATTATATACCTAAATTAAATCTCATAGAATAAAATGTTACTTATCAACCTTCTTTCAGATGTACACCATCGGTAAAGGAGAATTACAAACATCCTACATGATGTATGGAATTTTCTGTAAGGAAGTGGACTTTGATTTTATGGCTAGCTGTAAAGCCAATACATTCAGAAAAGAAATACAAAGTCTGCTGGAGATGAACGTAGAGCATCTTGATGGTTTGGAATCTGCATCATGTTCTGAGATGCTGCCCAACACTTCTGCTAATATGAAAAGTAAAAACAAACAAAACAAAAAAAAACCCTTTTAACTTGACTCAAAACATGCTATTTTTTGGGGGTGCTTTAAAAAGAAAGGAAGGTTTCATTCAGAAGAACTGAAGGAGGAGGTCCAAATCATGTCCTGGCCCCTCCATCCCCGTCTTTCCATCCCTCCAGCATACAGATAGGGGTGTTTAACAGGAGCCTGGGAAACTTGAGCTGAATTACTTACCTGTCATGAAAGTATAGGAGCAGCATGGTGCTATGATCGAACGGTTAGTTCTTCTGGGTTAACTTGTTTTCAGTCTCCCTTGTTGAGACAAGTCCTATCATTTTCATAAAATTCTTGGATGTTTCTTGGAACAGAGTCTTATTTCCTGGTTGTTCTTAACTGCCGAGACACTGTGGTTACCACCATACTGCATTCAGAGAGTACCAGTGGCAATGGGAAGAATTGGAAAAGGCCCATCCTTCAGAATGTGCTGATGGTCAAAGGAACAAGTAGGCCTGGGCTTCAGATCCTTCCTGTAGCTCTTTCAGGGCAATAACACTCCCGGAGGTGTAAGCAAACCACAGTTTATGCTGCTGGAAGTGTGGTGCCCACAGTCATCCTGACCACCATGGGACAAAATCAATGGGAGAGCTAAAATTCATAGGAAAAATGGAAAAATTATTTGCTAATCATAATTTTCCCATTTTAGTAACCATTTCAGGAATTATTAAGCAATTATTAAGCGCTGGTTTAGGATAGGATAGTTTTGACGGCAGGTAATTAAAGCAAAATAGGTCTTGCTTTTTGGTCCCATATGTGAAAGGGGACAAGTTCTTCAGTGTTTTTTGCCACAGGTAAATGAAAAGTGAAAATAAGAGTATTGCTGAAGTTCTCTTAAGAATGATACACTTGCGTTTACAAGAGACAATCCTTGTTGCTAGCTGTGCAAAAGACAGTTACAAGCTGTTGACGTTCTTCACTGTGATTTGAATTTGAATCTGAATTAGGTAAGAGAGAGTTGATTGCTTTCCATTTGAGTTCCTGAAGAAAAAATAGTTGTTACTATTGGATGCAAGTTGAAAGATTCTTGTTTATCGAGGAAGGTCTGTTTAGTCTATTAACCTTGACAACCATCTCAGCAGTTTTTTCTGTTTGTTTTCCCAAAGGCACTATGTTGAAGTAGTATGATATACAGTTATTTATAGTGTAGACAATTCATAGTTATGCTTAAAACACATGGGTCAGAGTTTAAATACCAGAGTTGAATGCCATCCTCCTAGACAATTTGAAAAGTCGTTATGCTTAATCTTTGAAAATTAAAATGGAGAGATAGAGTCACTAAAATATCAACATGAATCAGATATTTTTTATATGAATTTGTTGTGTTTTCATGGAGGGGCTGAGGTAGGAAGGCACCTCTGGAGATCATCTAGTCCAGTCACCTGGTCGGTGTAGGTCTACCTAGACCCAGTTGCCCAGGACTGTGTCCAGATGGCTTTTGAATGTCTTCAAGGACGGAGACTCCACAGCCTCCCTGGGCAACCTGTGCCAGTGCTCAGTCACCCTCACAGTGAAAAAAAATGAAAAGTCTATGCTCGTTGCTTCTTGCCCTTTCACTGGGAACCACTGAGAAGAGTCTGGCTCTGTCTTCTTTTCTCCCTCCCATCAGGTATTACACACATTAGTAGATTTTTATGAAAGGAACAAAATTTACAGAAACAATCAGCGCAAACAAAGTCCACACATAGTGACGCACCTGCATTTGTACCTGGTTGCCTCTGTTAACAGACGTTTAATATTGCTATTGCTGTCTGGATTCTACAGATGAGCAAGGGCTACTCTAAAAGTACTTGTGTACAGTAGAAAGCTAAAGAAGTGGTTTCTTTTATTATTTATTATATTAAATGATTTATGCGTCATTTCAGACTGTAGTCTTGACTGTCACGGTCAAGCCTCCAGGTAGTTTGCTTTTCTGTAGTCTGAAGACTGGTTCTTAAGACCCAGTCTTCATCCAGCTGGGTTTGTGTACCTGTGTAGCTCTCTGTCATACATCTTCAAGCACACGTCCTGCTGGAAGGTACCAGTGGAGGAGAGGAGCAATTCAACCCTTAGCTTTGTTTCCACCTTCTTTTTTTATAGAGCCATTGCTGTGGTTTTGATACTTTCTACCTCTATCCCAGTTCCATTGCTGTCCTAAACTTTGTCTCTTGCTGAAGTCTCCACCCTGCAGGTTTTTCAGTAACCCCTATTTGCTTGATCAGCCAGTTCTGCCCAGGCATCCCTCACCTCAGCATCTCTGCCCTGCTCCTCACCATTCCCCTCTTCCCTGGTTACTTCCTGGCTTTAGCCTAGTCAGGTAGCCAGCAGCCCCTGTGCAGGTCTTTTCAAATCCTATTGTGTTCCTTGCCTACCATGAATGTTTTTCTTGCCTGATCTTAATTTGTGTCTTCTGGCCTGGTTGATAGTGTCTCCTCCCTGTAGGTCACATAGGCACACTGCTTCCTTCCTTGTTCTGCACGCTGGCTTCCTGCTCTTCCCATTTCCACCACCTCTCCAGTCCCATTGCTGCCTTATTCCTTTTCCAACCTACTTCTCTCTCTCTCTTTCTCTCCCGTTTCCACTTCTGTGCTCACTCTTTCTGTGTGGATCATGACATTCTCGTCTGTGCTGCCTCGCTGCAAGGGTCAGCACCAGCGAGGCACTAACCACCCAGTGCTGGCCAGTCCCACGCCACCCTGCGCCACTGGGGGAAGGAAGCGCAGAGAAAACCCACTGCTGTCACTTAGCTGGGAGTGGAGCACAGGTCATCCAGAAGTGCTGTGCTAAGTTTAAACGCCCTCAACAGGGGTGGCATTTTTGCAGACTTTTAACTCTTGAACCATAAAAGCTATATACAGATTTGCTTTGTGGAGCCGTGACGTGGACTTGGGTACCTGTCATGATGTTTCAGTTCAAGAGAGCAATGAGCAATTCAGCTTATTTACTGTCCAAGCTGCCAGACTCTGGCTGCTTGTACTGTCTGTAGTGAGAATTACTTGTGACATGTAAGTCACTTACGGTGACAGTCTGAATAATGCCCTAAGTCTCTGTTGAGTATATGTGAACTGCAGTCCTCCCTGATTTCATATTCATGCCCAAAGTACAGGAGCTGATGAAACTATTAAAAAAAAAAAAAATCACCGTAATTTTTAATACATGGAAAGCAATATGTTTTCCTTATTCTTGATGGTAGGAGAAGTTGTGACATTCCTGCTAATTTTTTTTTTTTTTTTTTCCCCCAAATTTAGTTGGGAGAGCCATATCCAAGAAGGAAGCAATCAAGTTACGGCACCCAAATTTCAGTTGCTTACAAGAGCTGTATCAGACAAGCAGAGTAATGGGCGATGACACTACCTTTGCCTAGTATTGACAGGTGTGGTTTCACGCTAAAAAAGCTGTGCAGTAATGCTTAGGCAATTACATTAAAACTACTAAGTGTGTGTAACCACACTCATTCAGCATCAATAGTGGCAACCAACTTGGACAAGTGATTATTACATTCCACTAGCAGTGTCTTATGTCTGTTATTTACCTCCAAGCAGGAATGGTGCATGTTTTGTTTACTTCCTGGGAGCACAATATTATGATATTACTTGTTTGAAGTGTAATTTGCAATTGATATAATGTGAAGTGACCAGTTTGGCTGACAGATTAAACTACTGCTCTTTTGTAAACATATGGTTGGAAGTAAAATTAATGTCTTCTGAGTTCTAATTTGCTCTTTCCAAGAGTATATAGCTTGCTTTTAACTCTACTTGTGAATACATACAAGAACTTAAAAAATCCAGACTCATGAGTCACATCGCATATAGTCAACAGAGGACCAAAGGTCTGTTTTGACAGAGAAGGCAGACTGAGAGAAGAATATCCTACTAACTCACGCAAAGAAACTGAGGTAGTCAAGATCTATTTAAAATAAGCGGGGCGCAAGGCAGGGGGAGGAATGGCGAGGATGTTTACAATGCATTTGAACTGCTTCATTTGGTGTTTTTGTTAGGAAAGAGGTCTTGTTCTCTTCCCCGTGTGGAAGAGAAGGAAGTTGAGGAGCACAAACTGTTTTTCAATGCTGCATGTCTTCATGGTATCTTGTCGTGATATGCTGTGTATATTATATTAACATGATTATAGGTATAAATGGGCAAGCATGCACTCGCACATTTCCTCCTTCAGACATTACTTATTCCGTAATTTTTGCTAGAGCTTATGTATAGTTCTTTTATGGGATAGAGTGGTAGCAGCAATATGAACTATATGGAATTTAGGGGACTGAGCAGAGAGGGGATGGGTTTCCTAGTGCTGTTTTAAAGCTGTTTTGATCGGGGTTGTGTTACTGGGTGCCAGCTGGTGGCCTCTTCCCCAGTTGTGAAGGACAGCCTGTCCCAGAGGGCAATATTTCCGGATGCCTGTATTCCTGAACCATCTTTAATGAGATTTATTTTTAAAGCTCCATTTTGATTTTAGATCGGGAATGCTGTCGGTGAATTAGTCTCTGAAGTTTTTTAGTCTTTAGCATTTTATCCTGTTCTTTGGCTGCTTTTACTCTTTCTTGCCTGCTCTACCTGGACTGGAAGTTGGCCAGGAGCGAGGCAGGGCCTCCGGTTCGTCTGTCGTGGTGTGGTATTGTACGCTGGATCCACTTCCCATGCCGTGGAGGTAGTGGGCATAACTTTTCTGTTACCCAAGTGCCGTGGTGTTACGAAGTTGCACTGCGTTTCCCTAGCAGAGCCGTCTGGGATTAATCAGCAGAAGGAAGCAATGAAGTGAGTGAAACATAGCAATGGAAAACTGTTCTGGACTGATTTTTATTTTTATTTTTAAAATAGATAGTGACGTAGCTCCATGGGTTTCTGCAGAACTGTCAGAGGAGTGAGGGATAAATTTAGATGAGCTCGGGTAATCCAGGTTGCGAACTGCCTGTTTCGGAGCCTCCTCCAAGTTGAACTCGCTGTGCTCGCTCACACCGAGCGCTTCACCCGGCGGCAGCGTTTGCTCCCGCCGCCTCCGGGCCACGAACGCACCCCAGCGTCCCCTCCCGCGCCGTTCCCGGGCTCTCCCATCCCAAACCTCGGGCTCCCGCTCCCTTTTTTCCCCGACCCTGCTTTTCCCCCGCAGCCAATCAGGGCAGCGCCAGCAGCCTGTGACGAGGAGCAGGAGCCTGAATGAGCGCCCGGCCCCGCTCGGCGCTGACAGCCCGCCGCTGCCCGCCGCCGCGCTCCGCCCGCCCGCCGCCGCCGCCTTCTCTCCGTCTGGGGAGGTTCGTCTGCCGTGCGCTTTGCCGGACCGTCGGTTCCTCGGCCCCTTGCAGCAAGAGGTTTTGTGTTCGTAGCCGAGCGCGGCACTTCAGGAGCGGTTTGAGCGTGGGAAAGGAGCGCTGGGAGCGTCGCGCGGCGGCAGAGCCTCAGCGCCGAAGTTGGAGATGCAGTTGAAGATCTCACTTTAGGCGTTTTGGGCGCTGTGGACGTCCAGTGTCAGGCCGTGAAGGTGTAGCTATGTACCTTTTTGGCAGTGAGGATTACGAAGTGGTAAGATGTAAACTAAGGATTTTTTAAAGAATGGGTATTTACTTTTACTGTTTCCTGTCTCTCAGAATTTACTGGGCAGCTTTGAATTCCTGTCAGTGCTGTGCTTTCTGTACTTGAACTTCAGGACTCGCCAATTTGGTTGCTTTTAAAAAATGACATTTTTCTGCAAGTTCTTCAAGTAGTGGGACACTAGTTGCTAGATGAAATTGAATTTACTTTCCTTGTCATGTTTACTGCATTGTGGTGATACTGAAAATATTCAAGTACTGATTATTTTGAGGCAATTCAGACTTTGGATTAAGCAAAACCATGCTTCCAAATAATTCAGAATTTGTCTCATACTTTGTAATGTAGATAGACTACAAGTAGCTTACAGAACTGCCCTTAATTGTATGTTTGTGGGGACGTTGCCAAACGATTTCTTTTGTACAGTTCAAAACATGTCATTGTAATGTAATGCAATGTCCATCAAAAGAGCTAGCTTAAAAAAAACAACCCAAACACACCCACTTTAAGATCTGACACTTTTTACTTCAGTGATTGTGTAAAACGACATCTGAATTAAGTCGATGATGTAAGAGAAGACAGGAAGAAAACTGCAAATAACTCCACGCTGTTGCGTGGCATTGGTAGCTGACATAAAAGTTTGCAGTTTTGGAGCCTGAGGCTCATGTGCTTCGTTGTGAGGAAAATGGATGGATTCTTCCACCCACACACCACTCCTGACTGAGTCAAGACCTGAAGAGCTTTGGGGAAAAGTAACAAGAGCGAAAAATGTTTATGAACTCTACTATAGGACATCAAAATAAAATTCACATGTTAAAAAGTGGCACATTCTTTGCATATAACTGGCAATTGCAAATGTTTTGTTTTGATTATTGAAGTTGCTCTTTGAAGTACGAAAACGCCTTTTATGGCAGTCTGGGTTCTACAATACATTTCAAGGAATTAATTTAGTTATTTTGGATTTTTTCCTCGTTTTTTCTAATTCCAACCAGCTATGTTTTTGAGATGCAGGAAACATCGAAGAAGTTGTTGAGGAAAATAATTTAAACGCAGCTGTCTGCACATTGAACTCATTTGTGTGTGCGAGTCGCACAAACTTTCACAAACCAAGCATGGCAACTGAAAAGAACTTAGTTTCTCCAAAGCAGCAAACAACACGGCATTGCTGTAATTATGCTATGGATTGATTACTTGTTTATAAAAATGGACTAGTAAAAGAAAATTTCTAACTTTAAAGCTTTTAATAGACTGATTTCTTTTTTTAATCCATTACATCTTTGTAGCTATTTGTAAAGGGTTGCAAATCTCTCGTAGTAGATTTTTGCCCAGTCTCTACGCTCTGTTGTCCCCTGTGTAGTTACGTAGTGGTTTGTACACAGAGTGAAGCTCTGGGTCTGAAATTTTAAAGTACCTTGACAATAACCTAGATGACTGAAGAATGGTGGTTAGGGTTTTGGACTCCAATGTACTTCGCAATCTCTTTTCCTCATGTGTTTCATCTAAAAAGTATTGAAGTATTCTATGTCATAGAAAATAGTTTAATGTTTAAGACACCTTTCCCAGGCAGGTGGGACATCTTATTCCAGTCCCTTTTCTACTACACAGTTAAGCAAAGCGGAATAGCGTCAATAGAAAAAGGTAAGAAGTCCACCATGAATTGTGTGGGTTTGGGTTTTTTCTTTTTTTTTTTTTTTTTCTCCTCTTTGATATCTCCAGAAGTCCCTGAAACTGAAATGTAATGATCTGTTCAAACAAAATGTTTTGTTAAGTCCAGACCAAAATATCATTTGGGTTTTTTCTTCTTTGTTTTTCTTTAAAGCAAGATAGTTCAGGGGAAAGTATGGATGCATTTTTTTGGTGTTATTTTGGCAGCCAGACTTACCAAGATGTTTGCTGTACTCAGTGATAAATAAAATAGAATAGATGGCCTACATAAAGCTTGAAGAACAGTTTTATTGTTCAGTAAAAGCTATAATCAATGTAAAACTTCTGTTTGTACAGCTCTGTCGTCCATGAAGCCATATGCTCTGCACTGTGGAAAAGGCATTTGTTTTATCTTCCCACACAAACAATTACTTGTGAGTCACTGAAGGACAAAGTGAGTGAAAAGAGTGACAGTGACAAATCTCAGGATTTAATTTTAAGTTCACTATTAATTTCAAATGATTTTAAATTAGTTTGAGGCGTTCTAGCTACGCATATAAAATTTGATTTTTATCCTAGAAAGGAGATTCTGGCAAGCCTTTGCCCACTCTTAGAGGAATTCAATAAAACCCTCTTTAAAAACCCAACCCTTAAATAGACTAATAGAGAAATAGAACTTTCTGTGGTCATTGTGTGCTTTTCATATGCACACATATGTGTCCACATGAGCACGCACAAACATTTGCAGAAACATAAGCATCTGAAGCAATATTCTAACTCAGTTAAATTTAATAGCAAGACTGCTACAAACAGCTTTTGCATGTGGTGTCCTCTTTTGCTTTCGTGTTGTTCCTGTGTATAAAAAAGCTGGCATTATTAGCTTACTCTGAGTGCATAATGAGTCTAGATATCTGACAGCACTGACAATCAATTTTTATATCATCTCCCGCAAACCTTAGCTAAACAAAGATAATATTCCTTAAGGGTCAGTTATCAAAAGGCAATGCTGGGGTTTTGTGTATTTCATGACATAGTAACAAATGGTATATTTTTGAAATCATTAATAAAACCATGTAGCTGTAGTCCTCCCATGTTTGAATGAGTTTTTGCATAAATAGGATATTGACTGTCTTTGACGTTGCATTTTAGCATTTCAGGCAGAGGCTTATTAACCTCTTAAGAACTGGTGGAATAAACGTATGGTGTCTTTTGTGATCTTTTGAGGCATTTTTTTAAGCCATATACCTGGAAATGTAGAGGTGTTTGAGTACAGTAAGCCATTTAATTTCATATATACAGGAAACTATAAACACCTACAGGCCAAGCAGTCTCATTTGTGGCTGTAACTTGTTTGTGCAAGGATTCTCCTGTTTGTTTCCAAAATAAACCTCTGATAACAGAACAGAATTGCAATAGTTCCTCAAAAATGGAGCCGAATGTGGGAGCTCCTTTTCAGGGCTGCCTGGTAAATGCTGCTCTGCATTAACCTCCCAAAGCAAAAGCCCCTAAAACGTACTCCCAACAGCCTTTTGAGTGGCTGCATAAGGGATGAGGGAAATCTAGGGTAGTGCTCGAATGTTTGGGAGGCCTGGCTGGCTCTCCCGTGCCCCCAGGCTGTGCTCGGCCCAGCAGAACATTTCCCATGGCTGCAGAGCCTCTGCTCTTGCTCGCTCAGGGGAGCTTCGCCTGGGCATTTCCAGCCGTGTCCCACTGCTGCCTTTCCCGGGGGCCCTGGGTGTAGGTATGCAGACCAACCTGTCTCTAGTTGGGCACGGGACACCTCAGCATTTCATTTCTCCTCTCTTCTGGCAGTCTTTTCCAGGGCTCTGTTGTAGTAGGATAATCGGACATTGCGATGGTAACTGTAGGATTAGTTAGGATTTCTTTTGAGAACAAAATTGTTGGAAAGCTATTTTATAGCAGAGTAATTCAGAGGCAGGGAGGAGTTTTCTTGATAATTGCTCATTTAAGGAAAATCACTGAACTTCATTCACTCTGTTGCATGCAAGTTTCAAACTTTTGCAGTTAAGTAGCTGGTTTTAACTTTCTTAAGAAACTCAAAACTTGACTCTTTTGCTCTTCATAGATTTGTCTTTTTGAAAGTATCCTTACAAAGAATGGAAAACCTCTTTATAATTCCGGTGATTTGGTTGTGATGTCTAGAGCAAATGTTTTGGTTGCCTTGGAAATCCAGCATTCGTCACTTGTCTTCTCCAGGCAAAAGTTTTGAAGTTGTCTATTTAAATTAAATCTTCACTCCCCTGGAGTTTGCCTATGTCCTCTTGCAGCATGGAGCACTTCTTATGGAATATTAAGTATGATGTTGATAGATGCCAGTTACACTTATGGCTCCTGCAGGGTAGCATTATCTTCTAAAAAGCATGAAAATCTGTCTGCTATATTTCTAAAGGGGTGGAAGGTCTTGAAGCAGCCAAATGACATTCAGGTTTGAGAAGGATTACTTCTTGAGTGCTGTTCGTGACTCAGTCAGACCCTGTTTCCATTTGCAGGAGGCGTACTGCTGATAGGACTAATCTATCTGTGAGAAGGGAAAACCCCACCTATTTTAGAAACATGCTATTGAAGTCCTGGAAATCAGTGGGGAGAACACATTGATGTTTTCAGTGTTTGTTCTGAGTCATCGCTACTTACCTTATTTCATAAACTGAGCAAAGGGAGAAAAGACAATAAGGGTGTTCTTTAAGGTTGGAGAGAGTCACAAGTAACTGTTCAGCAACAGTATTTTTTTATCATACTGTGGATTAACACAGGAACATGTCTAAAAATCATAAATAAGGATTGCTTCTTTGGGAACCTGCTCACTTGAATTGCAAGTTTCTTATTGCAAGCACAGTTTTTCAAATTTCCTGTGGCAGAATGCTGTAAAACTTTAACCCCGAGATTTTGGAATGACTTTTCCTTATTCACCTTAGTTCAACCTAAGGCAACAACATCTAATGCTATGTTCAGATTAATAAGTTCTGTGGCATGTGTGAGTGTAACTTGAAATACAGACGTGAAAGGTAAGAAAATTAAATTCAGAGTCTGAGGTTTTCTTCAGAGTCATGAGTCCATCCTTGGACAAATCACTTGACATTTTGATTCTTCATCTTTAAATTTTAGGTGATATTTGATTCTCTTCAGGTAATGATAAAGGTTTAACTTTTTTAAGCTGGTAAGGTGCTTTAAAAATACCTGCTTTGCACATAACAAATGTTAGTATTTGATTAATTTTCAACTGCAAGTGTTGTACACGTGTAGTAGGAATGGAGTTATTCATGCCTAAAACAGGGTGTTTAGTGAGAAGAGCTCTAAGTGGAAGACAAATGTGCTCACATCCAGAGCTGGATGTGGATTTGTGAAACAGTCACCCCTGGCAAGCCTTTGCCCACAGATTCTCGGCAGCAGCCAAAGTGTAGAAGCAATACAGTTTTTATTCCCTAAATTGGAAAAATTAGCGTCATGCTGTATGGCATCATTCCCTATGACTAGCTCAGAGATGTGTCTGCTGTGTTTTAAGCATTGGATATGAGTTGGGATTCCCCCAAGGAAAGCCTGGGAGAGCAGAATGGCTCCTGAAGTAGTTTCAGTTTAGGATAGGGAAACACTAGAGAGGAAAACCTTAATAAACCCCTTCAGAGGGAGGTATTGGTCGTTTCTGTGTTGCTCCCAAGACACCCAGTGTGCTTTCTAGTTAGCGATTTGTGCAATTGTAGTGACTGTACTTTTTCCTCAGAGTAAAACAGGTGTTTACTCTAACCTCTTGTAGTGTATGCGAAGTAGATGCTTTAATAATGATATGACTGTTTGACCTTCAAATAGCTTTCTTTTCCTTGTCTTCTTTCTTTTATTTGAATTTCAACTACTGAGTATGGAGCCTTTTTGATTATTGACAGTATACTGAAGGGATTTATACAATGTCTGGCCTTTCCCTACCTCTGTCCCCACGATCCAACACACAAACAGGCAAGAAAAAGGTGGGGAGCTCTGTGGGGGCTGTAGATGGAGGCACTGAGCTGTAAGTCCTGTTACGTATGTGAGTCTGTGAGCTGTAGATCAGCTGTCCCTCATCTAGAGCGCAAATACCTATTTTATAATGTAGTGTCCTGGGGTATGTGAAGCTCTCAGAGATTAAAGACAGTGTTCCCCCCTCAGGAATTAACTTTTAGAAATAGATTTTTCTGACAGCAAATATGAGGCAAAGCAACAACTATAGATAACCTGGATCCTTTCGTACTGGTTTAGTGCCGAGTGATGTCTGAAGGCAGTGGAGGAAGGGAATGAGCATACCTCTTACCATGGAAGTGGGTCACAGTTAAGCGTACCATGTTTGAGAAGCAGGTTCGTACCTGAGGCACGCATGGGAGGGGGCCCTGTGAAGTGAGCAAAGGTCAAGTGGTTTCTAGCATTTAGAAACCAGCTACGCTGACCAGCTCCAGGTGTTGAAATAGCAAGGGAGGAGTTTACTTTTGTTTACAGAGTAGAGGGGAAAAGATGTAGAGTGTAGCCTGGGTTGGCAGGACCAGTGCAGTTCACCTCACAAATGTGAAGATGAAATAATGAAACCAAAGTATTTACAAAAGGCATTCACAGATGGTGTGGGTGAGCAGCCTTGTGAACACTTTACCCAGAATTATAGAATGGTTGAGGTTGGAAGGCACCTCTGGAGGTCATCTGGTCCAACCCTCCTGCTCAGGCAGGTCAACATAGAGCCAGTTACCCAGGACTGTGTCCAGATGGCTTTTGAGTATCTCCAAGGATAGAAACTCCACTGCCTCCTCAGGGAACCTGTGCCAGTGCTTGGTCACGCTCACAGTGAAAAAGCCTTTCCTGATAGTCAGAGGGAACCTCCTGCGTTTCAGTTTATGCCCATTGCCTCTGGTCCTGTCACTGGACGCTACTGAGAAGAACCTGGATCTGTCCTCTTTGCACCCTCCCCTCGTATGTGTTAATAACATCCCCACATCTCTTCTCCAGGCTGAACAGTCCCAGCTCTCTCAGCCTTTTCTCATGTAAGAGATGCTTCAGTCCCTTCGTCATCTTTGTGGCCCTTCATTGGACTCTCTCCAGTATGTCCATGTCTGCCTCTTACTGAAGAGCCTGGAACTGGACACACTACTCCAGGTGTGGCCTCACCAGTGCTGTTTTGTTTGTTTTTATTATAGCTCCCTCGCTTGCTTCCTACCTTCATCTTGCAGCTCGTAGTAGGTGCTGGTGGAAAAAAAAAAAAAAAAAAAAAAGGGTAGAGGTGAGTGGAGAGACTTGTCTCTGCATGCCCTCCACCAAACTGCTTTGTACCTCTCAGCTCCATTTGTGAGACAGCACTGGGAAGGAGTGAAGGAAGTCTTGCTCAGGATATGGGAATAGCTGGCTTCTAATTGTGTCAAATAACACCAAGTCCTGATGAAATCTTTAAATTGCTTGCTCTTGGTTTCATTTTTTTCCATCTGAAGGAAAAAAATACAATAATACTACCTACTTGCTGGTAAAGAACTAATCAGCTTCTCTTGCTGGACAGTTTACCTCACTGAAGTGAACCAGCACGCACTTTTAAAAAAATAACTTCATGATCAAGAATACTTGAGTTTTTCTTTTCTGTATTGTCATCTGCTTTACAGGTCTTGATATAAAAAATATGGCTATTTTTCACTGAGGAACTTGAATGGAGCCTAATGTAGCCATAACAGGTACTACCAGGAGGGGCAGTAGTCTAGCTATGGCAGCACAGAGCTAACAACCACCTAATTCATTGTGCTTCTCTGATTTACGTAGCTGCAACATACTTAATTAGCTTGGACTCCTCTGCAGACGTGTGTGTCTATGTTTCTAGGCTTTGGGGAATTATTTATGACTTGCTCCCTGTTATGCCACGTATATTCATACTTTTTTTAATTAGATGTCTGTAGACTTGTGTAGCTGGAGAAATCTTGTGAGTAAAAGATACTAATGGCATGCCTGGTTTAAGTCATGAATTTATAACTCTCAAGGTGAAGCCCTACATGGAAAAGTTGTAGGTATTTAGAATAAGGTAGCTTGAGTGTCTCTAGTTAAGGAAATGGGACTTGTATATGCTGTGCATGGATATGGTACAAGAAAATTCCAGATCTTGCAGGGGCCTCAATGTATCACCTCTAATAGTAGAGTTATTTTAAAGTCTGTTTTACCATTAAGTATTTGTGACATGCATTTTGATGTCTATGTTGTTTAGTCTGTGGATGGATGTAAATTAGCAGAAGGGGTGCACATGCAAGATGTTTTATGTGAAAAACTGAAATCATGACTTCCCTGCGGCACATATGGAAAGCTGAAGTCAAAAAGGCATGTTCGCGCTGTCTGCCATACGTGCCTGCCTGCCTGCCTGGTGCGGCAGACTGCCTGTTTTAGATGCTCTATCCTGGGTAGCGCAGCTACTTTTCTCCCATCAATGGTATAGGAGGTGGTGTCTGGCAGTCTAGATAGCTCGTTGCTCTCCTGACCTTTCAACACTATAGCAGTTACGACAGCTCAATTAAGCACTCCTAGCAGGCAGGCTGGATATAGTCCAATGTCATTTTGATAGGAACCTTCCACAGAGGGTAACCAAGGGCCAAACCTCCTGTTTCAGATTATCTGATCTGAAACTTCTTTGATAATCTCTTCCAGGCACAATTCCTTTTTTCTCGCCCCCTCCGCCCCCGTTTTAGAGTTTATGTCTGCGTGGGAATATATTTTTGTTTTCCAGTTGGTTATAATAAGTAGGTCTGATGAACCAGTTCAGAAACAGCTGATCAGACTAAACCTATTATTCATTTTTATTCAGTATTAGCTGTCAGGAAGTCTATCACACAAAAAAAAATCCATCTACCTCTTTACCGAAGCCATAGGCATTTGTCTTCAGGAAGACATGTCTTCTCTAAATTACAAACAAACTCTGGGCAACTGAAATGACTAAATGAAGTGCTGTTTTGTTTACTTAAACCACTTTACTTTCCAGATAACAACTTTAGCTGATGAATAAGGGTTATGAAATGCTGTGTTAGCTCATCTTTCATTGAAGTCATTAATTAATTCTTTAGAAATTTTTTTATTTACATAGAAACAGGTAATGATAGCCATGACAAGCTTGTTTATTATTTTATGCATCTCTGACCAGATTAGTGTTTAAGGTTTCTTCAGGAAGAAAATTTAGCAAAACTTGGGTGTTATGGTTGCTGTAACTGCAGAACTACAGGAACAAGCCATTTTAAAAGCTTTTCTCTGAGAAATAAAAGAATGAAATCCTGGAGAAGTTCTCTTGTGCACATTTCATTGTACATTGTCGTTTACAACACAATGTGAATCTATACGTTTTAATTTAGGAGTGCATAGGACTTTACGGCATTTAAAATGCTAGAATAACATACTGTATTTTCTGATGTGCAATATAGTGTTCTGTTAAATCTTACAAACAAGCCAAATGGAGTTAATATGCATTGTTTTTAATATGTTTTTTGACATTTTTAAAGGCAGTTTCTGTGTTTGGTTCCCAATATCTTGGTAAATTTTCTTATTAAAAAGAAATTATTTATATCAAAGTATTTGTTTATTGGTGCAGGCAAAGCAGTGTTGGTGTAGAAATCCAAAATGAGAGTGCTCCCTACCCAGTTGAGCTCTTAAGTCTTGGGGCAGGTAGACCATTACAGGAATTTAAAGCAGTGGGAGCAATAGTAGGCCAGTTTGTAGGAGCAAGGCTGATACATGCAGGGTTATTATTAGAGTATTATAATACATGAATATAATTTTATTGGAAAGCTATTCCTTTAAGGAACAACTCAGTATGATAGGGGAAAGGTCTCTGCATGTCTTTTCATAAAGTATATTTGCCTGAAAGTAAACGAGAAACTTAATTTTTTCTTCACTGGAAGTAATTCAGGTTTTTTCCATGTGCAGAAATTGGCTTTACTAAAACTGACTTTGTGCTGAACTTCATACAGTTGTATTCATCTGCTTGTGGAAGCAGCTCTGCAGGCTAATTTTTGAGGCTAAATGTCATATAACTTCTTAATTTCTTATTTTAAGATGATAGATTAATCTTAGAATTCCTTTACATTTTTCTGGTGTAGGAGATCAACAAGTAAAATTCTGTATAACGTTGGAAAATTTCCATCCATGGAGATTTTCAAAACTCAGCTAGACGAGGCCCTGAGCAAGTTAATCTGGCTTTGAATCTGGCACTGCATTGAGCAGGAGGTTGGACTGGACAGGACAGGAGGTCCTGTCCTCCAGATGTCCCCTCCTCAACCTATTTTTTTCTGTGATTCTGTTCAGAGAGTACAGGCTATATAGAAACCCTACTGGCACCAAAGTAGACATTCCCATGTTTTATGTTACAAGTCAAAACTCCTTCTTCAAGACTTCATTTTGTCCAGCAATTACCCACCATTTAGTTCCCATTTCCCATTGCTGAAGAATGCACTACATAATTCTGAAATTTTAGGCCTCTAATCTGTAATTCACTGTGATTCTTTTGCCTTCATCTGCATTCTGTGTAAATATAGCGATATATCTATAAAGTGAGATCTGAAGGACAGGGGCATTAGATTGTTGCTCAAATATCGTCAATTTATCATATGTATCATATTGTGGTTTACCCCATATATTTAAGAAAGTTGTGTTCTGTTTCCCTTAATTATCCTGTGGTCTTTCTAAAATGGAATTATTTGTATTGTTTGCTGTAATTCTGTTATTCGTTACGGATATACTGGCAAGAACATGGGTGGCCTTCAGAGATGCTTAAGCAAAATCATAAGGCTCATTGTACGAGACTCTAGTACCGTATGCTTTTGCTTATTGACATTTCACTATAACTTAACAGCAAGAAAAAGCTTTTTTTTTTTCCTCAATATTCACCACATAAACCTATTTGCTGATATCAGCTAATAACTTAAACTGCTTTGCCTTTGTAATGTAAGTTTTCCTATGCATGCCTGAATGTTATCTCCCCTGCCCCCCCATCAGTAATGTAGATTTGTAAGGAAAAATTAGTAATTCTGTTCAGCCATATCTTGTTAGTACAAAATAACGTTCTGATCAATTTGGATCCAGAGGTTCGATGGAATTTGCAGGCAAGAACATCTGGGAAATGGTCTGGATGGGATTGTCCTTAGTGTGTTGAGGGAGAAAATAAAATCCAACTGATACCATTCCTCTGACCATTGTTGCCTTGTCAGCATCAGAATAAAATTTGAGATCTTTCTCTAATCAAGTGCCTCCTAGTAGAAAGCATACATTTTAGAAAAACCCAAACACCACAGGTTGTGCTGTTTCACTTAGGGCTATTTTAAATAAACCTGGACATCTGTGTCTGTCAGTGTGGTGGGAGAGATTAGTCCTGCCAGTTACACAACATGTTTTGTGGATCAGCTTGCCTTGTGACAATTGACAGTGTTGTCCCTGCACTCCTCTGGTGGATTTTATGACGTGAATGAAATGCTATTCAATTTAAATAAGGTCTATTTTAGCATAATCAAAGAGGAAGCAAGAAGGAACAGCTATTGAGATCATGGACTATGATGATTTTGAAAATGAACAGGATTTAAAAATACTGATGTCTTTTCAAATCGTAAAAATGATCCATGCCTGCAGACAACTAACAGAACATGAGAGCACATTTGTGTTACTGTGCCAACTTCAACAACAAAGATTTCCTTTTCTTCTGCATGAGGAGAGAAACAATAAGCCATCATTTTTGTTTTACCCTTTATAACTCAAAAACTTTGAACAGGAAGGGAGATGCTGTCTGAATTACTGCTGATTATAGATGGGAGAATTATTACAGAAGGAGTGATGGAGGGAGAGCAGTGCAAATCCAGACTGAAATTCTGGTTTCTTTAAATAAAAATTTACAATAGTTTTGTAGTAAGTGTTTCAGCCTCATTGAAATCAGTTAAGGATAAATCAGTAAAATAAATAAATAAAAAAAATAAGATACTAAATTCCTTTTTTTCCAAAACAGAGATTAACTGGAATACTATTGAAAGCCAGCAGGAGTCAGACTTCGTAAAGCATGAAAAGCCTGTCTTGCATTTAGTGTTGACTTCTGAGTTTAACCTGGCCAGGGAAGCCGGCATTCTCTCTGGAGAATCTTTGAGAGGGTTTGAGTACAAACGTATTTGAATTGTGGTATAGCAGCACATATACAGTCTACATGACTGCTGAGTGGGCAATAGGTGTGACCTGGAAAGGATGATGCATCTTGGGTTTCTCTATTGTTTTACAATTCTTACCTGTCCATGAGTACTTTGGGGTCTGACTTCATGTAGAGCAACATGAACACAAAGAGATGGTTGAATGCTTGTAAGCAGAAAAACTAGTTGTGGAATTAGCTTTCTGCTTATATTCTTCATTTTGAAAGCCTGAAATCACGGGATATTTATTGACTGCAATGGAAAATTGCAAACAGTACAGAGATGGAAGTGGTTAGATGTTATAAAAATGCACATTGTTTAAAAAAAAAGGCAGATATTAGCTTACTAAGTCTCCTTGTAGTGCCAGGCATATAAGCACAAACATCATCGAAGTAATTTTTTTGTTTGACAGTATTTTTATACAATATTTTTTATCCTAGAAAAGACATCTTTCTGCCTTTATAATGATTCAAATTTTGTGAACTTCACTACAGAGTGGCAAGAAAGCTCTGAAATCCTCATTGGCCTGCCATCCATCTCTTAAATTCTTGAAATCTTTCTCTTGTATTTCTCCTCTGGAAGCCTTGTCCTTCTTTGCTGCTTTGTCATAGGTGCTCCTCTTTTGTGTGGTATAGATGATGCCCATCGTCCACCTACCTACTTTCTGCTGGCTCCTTGTTCACTCTCTTCTTTATCTTTAGGAGTCTCATCCAAACAGTAATTGCCTTACTAATTAGCACAGCAGAGCAGCAGTCTCAGTGACATATTTGTAATATGCCTGTCCCCTCAGCAGGAGTCCAGTGGTGATAGCAGCAGTGGTACACTTGATAAGTTTGGTTGGTAATTCCTTAAGCAGAAATTGATTCCCTCGTAAACTGGAGGAAATACGACTTTTAATTGAGCATAACCGGATAAGTTTAAGGAGAGAATGAATTCTATTTCCAAACAATGGAGCAAAGAGGAAAAAACAGGCTTTAGCCAGTCCAGTTCCTGAAGAAAACAAATTGTCGGGGATGATAAGGGTTTATTTTTATTTCTTTGTTGAGAGTTAGCACAACGTGTTTTGAGTGCTTAAGGCTTGCAGAACTGAAGTTTCCATTCTTGTGCCTTACATCACTGCAGGTGCTGGAGACTGTCTTGTGACGAGAAATTTGCTAGGGATATGCTGGAAGAAATCTCTTTATCTGAGGGATTTTACAAAGTTGATTGATCCTAGTAGCATATTAATTATGTTACTTTACAGCAATGTGAGGCATTGCTTCTCTTAAAATTTTTGAATGAGTTGACAATTGTATAGCACATCTATAAATACAGGTTTTACTAAGGTGTATGTTGGCTCATTTTTGAGAAGAATTCTATTGTATTTCTAAAGTCGCAGATTCCTTTGAAATCCTGAACTCTTGAGTTGAACAGCAGCACAGGCACTATATTCAGGGAGGTGATCACCTCCCTCTGCGCAGCACTCATTAGAAGATACCTGCTTCATTGTGACCAGTTTTGGTCCCCCAACAGAAGATATGGATGAAGCAGAGAGGGTTCAGTGAAGGGCCCCCTGGATGGTTGGGGCTGGATCACTTGACCTGCAGGGACAGGCGGAGGGACCGGGCCTTGTTCAACCTGGAGATGAAGTGGCTTCGAGGGGAAATTGAAGACCCCCAGCATCTACAAGGAGGTTATCAAAAGCATGGAAGCAGGCTTTTCAGAGGTGTGTGGTGGGAGGTCAAGAGACAAACACTGGAAATGCGAAGAAGAGAGTTTCAGAAGAGAGGTTCAGACCAGATACAAGAAAAAACACCTTCACCGTGAGGATAGTCTGTCAATGGGACGGGTTTTCGCAGAGAGGTTGTGCAGTCTCTGTCCTTGCAGGTTTTTCAAGGCCCAACTGGATAAAGTCCTGAACAAGCTGGTCTGGTCTCACAGCTTGAGCAGGAGGTTAGAATAGAGACCTCCCGAGCCCCCTTTCTGCCTTGTGGTCCTGAGAACAAGATGTAATACGTCATCATAGCTCTGACACAGGAGAGGCATTCTTTTTTTAAGATTTTGGATTTATCAGCAAATTAAATCAGCAAATCAAACCAGTAAATCAAACATGTATTTTGTGTCAATATTCAGTATTGCAGCAACAGATAAAAGAACAACCAGTGGTCCAAAATTTGGTGCTTCTTCTAGAGAAGGAGATGGCTTAGCACGGGATATGATGTAATGTGCTCTCCTGACCCAAAGTCTGTTCTGAATCAGAAAGAAGTCTGTTCCTGATGTTTCTTTTATGTCTGAAAAACAGAAGATGTTTGGTCTTCTAGGTCACAGTAATTTTAAAAACCTGAGTTCACTTATTATCCTGGAAAGTGGCTGTTGTACTCTACTGAGCTTTGAATGTTCCAGAACACAAAAAATACTCCAACATTGAGTTAGGAAAGATCACAAGACTATATGCTGCTTTTATGATTTCCTTTAATTTTTCTATTGCAATTCATTTATATTTTATTTTCCTTCAGGTTAGTGTCTAGTCATTGTTACCATCTTCAGTAGCAGGAACATTTCTGTTTCCAGGTTGCCTAAAATGTATACTTCTCTTTTAACTCTCCCATCTTTATTTAAGCAATCATATCTCAGCATTGCTAGTATAAATCCATAGTACAAGATCTCTTTTAGCTGTAAGAAAATATACTTAGATTTATTCATTATTAGAGATTATATGCTATCAGATGGTTTCTTACAACCTTTTAGTAATTTGGTTTTTGTAAACGGGGGTTGTATATTCTCTTCACATTCTTGTGTTGGCTTGCAGATGGAAAACAGAGGCAGTAACATACAGAGACTTCAGTCTTGCTTCTTGGCAATGAGGTGGGGATAGTGCTCTAAAAGTGCAGTAGGAAGGACTCGTGAGTCAGAATCACAAACTCCGTCTTGCTCTCCCTCTTGCAAAAGGCAGTTAATGGAGTCATACAAGCAATGACAGCCACATGGATTGGGATGTGAGAATTAGGCATGCAGTGCTTGCTTTAGCTGCTCACCCTTGGATGAGTATCACGTGCCGCACACTTGATACCCTCATCCACTCTGTGTGGATGCGCTACGTTAGATAACTTTTAGAGTCAAATCTGAAAGAGCCAATAGATATGCACAGTTAACAACATGCAATCTATACATTAACTGGTGTCTTTTGGTTTTAGAACAAAAACTGTGAAGACATATGCTAGAGAGGGCGAATTTTCCAAGATTATTATTTTGATATGCGATAGACAAGAGGGACAAAAGGCGTTTCCAGAGACTTTTCCATCAATGAGAAAGTATTACACACTGGTGTCTTCTTGAAATCAGATGTGAATAATTGTAATATCTAAATGGTGTAAAAAGCCTCACCTGCTTGGGAAAATTGCAAGTAGTTTGCTTTAGTTTATGCTAGACCTGCAGGATAGGTAGTAGGTATAAAGAAAGATACCTGATATTTTTCAAGCAGCATACGTTAGGATGAAGGCTGGAACAAAGGAGTAATGCCTGAAACCACAAGGTCTCATGTGGCTTCTGACACACTTGGAAACTGAGCTTACTAACGAGAATATGTGTATTTTATGTAGTGTTTTTATCCTGAAGTAAATGGTGCCATGCAGTGTGAAAGCTGCTCACTTGGTGTTTCTGGCAGTATCAGAGTGAGCAAGTCTGCAGATGCTTAAAGGATGATTGCGCCTGCCAGAGATACCTGGGTTGAGTCACAAACAAACCGCTGTTAGACAAGCTTGAGCTTTCAGTGAGCCTGGGTTAGGGAAATTTAATTAATTAATTCCTTAGTCTTTACTGTGTGTAATTTAATAAAAGTGTTGATAAGAAAACCTCTCCTAATATAAGCAGTGAGCAAATTGCAGTGTTTTATGTCATGACAGTCATTGATTGCTGTTAACAAAAGATCATGACTAGAAAAATCAAGATTTCAGTAGTAGATGATGGGCTGGAAAATGAACTTACCAGAGGTTGAAAAATATTGTAGACACCTAGTCTATGACAGCAGTTTCTTTGGAGTGCAGGGCCACCAAACTAACTCGTGAAGATATATGGGAAAAAAAATAATTATTTAGACAGGTGAATACTATATTTACAGTACAGAAATGAAGGGAGGCAAGCAAAAATATGTATTTAAATCAGTTGTTACATTTGAAATCATAAACTATGGAAGACTTCACTGTGTATACTTAACATCTTTAGCAAGTTAAAAAACAAACAAACCCTCAAACCTTCCATTTGTTATCTGGAATAGATTAAAAATGTTACATTTGAAAACCAAGTAGGGATTGTACATACAGAGATAATTTGATAAAATGCAAAGAAAATATTTTTTTTCCCTTCAAAATTCTCCATTGCTAACAGAATTTCATGCTAAATTTTCAAGGAAGTTATTTTTAAGTATGCAGAAAATCTTAATGACTTGAACCAAAATCCCAGATAAAAATATACTGAAGATCTGGAACAGAGAATCTAAATTGACACTTTTAACTGAGCTGAGACAAATTGAGATGATGGTTGCCATGCTTTCCTTTAAATTCTTTCCTTTTCTAGTTGTCTTTCTGTTTCCTTGTTGTCGTCCCAGATGTGTTTTCCATTCTTCCTTTTTTTAATTAAGCCTTTGTAATTTTGTGGTTGGCTCAATTTTTGTCTTTCTGTCTGTGCTCTTGTATCGACCCATAGCATTTTATATTTTAAATCCTTTTTTCTGAGTTGTCTTTCTGCAATGTGAAATCCTTCCTTTATAATATCTGCTGTTGATTAACTAATACAGTGAAAAATGATACTTTCATTTTTCCTGAAAACCTTCCATTTTTTACCCACTTCAGTCTCAGTAAACACCACCACAGCTCCACATGTTGTTACTGATAGTCCTGGTTTACCATTGCCTAAGGGCTTAGACATCTGATTAAGTTACCAGAGTTTTCAAAAGTTACCATGAGTCAACCAAGTTGTGTTGATATCCATGTGTGTGCTGACAGTCTGAGGCAAAAGTGAGATGATTCAAGTTCATGCAGCTTGCAATCATTTCCTTGGAATATTTTTCTTCCTTTGACACCTGTCTCTGAGTTATTCCACTGGCAACATCTTAGCTCTGTCATTGCTCTGACTTTTCCTTACAGCTCAAAATCATCAATAGTTTAAACCCATCCTCTAGATCCAATTAATTGTCTCAAAAAAAAAAACAAATCCCATTTTTTTCTTTAGGTTTTTGGTTTGTTTTTTTTGTGGGGGTGTTTTTTTTAAAGTTCTCATTTATGTTATTATATTGTTGATAAAGCATATTTTAGTAAGCTAGGAGACGTCCTTATATTCCGATCATTGCCCTCTTCCTCAAAAGCACTTTCTCTTGTTTCATAAGTGGGAGAATCTCTCTGTCAGAATATAGAGCTACCAGATTATCCTCCTTCAGAGGCTTTCACAGAACTAATCTCTGCCATAATACATATAGAAAACTTACTTAAACAACAACCCACCATGGTTATGCAAGGGATGAGTCATAATGCTGGGATCGAATATTTAAAAATGCTTTATTTTCTATTGCGTTGCTACCTTGATCCCTTTCTTACTTTTTTTTTCCCTGCTCATATTCTCTCACCCTTTAGACTGCAAGTTCTTTTAAGCAGGGTTTGTCATTCACTTTGTGACTGTACAGTGCTTAGTAAAATAGGGCCTCAAGTAGTTTTCCCTCTTAGATGTTTTTTGCAAAAAACGGTAAACCATCAGAACGTCCCACAGATTTGGGGAAAGTTTAGCTCTGACTCCGAGGGGTCTGTCTGTTTGTTTGCCAACTAGACTGAGCTCTGCAGCTGCCCTTTTGGAAACAATTTGCATCTTGCTAAAGTTTTTCTGAAGAATCACCGTGAAAAGACTATCATTCCTCTAAAAATTCTTATTCATGCTACTTTTTCGTAGCAAAACAACAGGAAAGGAAACATTTAGGCTAATATTGTGAAAACGTGAGTGGAAATGGAGTGAGGGGGGGAGGTTTGGTGTGGTGGATTGGTTTTGGTTTGAGGTTTTTGGTTGGTTTTTTTTTTTTCCCTGATAAAGTACTTGGTACAACTGTTTAGCTGGTTCATGAATGCTAAAATCTAGGCTTCTGCAAACCTAAGATTTAAAAAACTCTGTTTTGATCCAGCTGTCAATTGGATTAGCACCTTGGAAACCTGTTAATGTTGAATTGGGTGCTGTGATCAAGCTTGCCAAAGTCATGTTAAGGGTAAAGAGAAGACTGGTTTCCCACATAATCTCCTTTTTAATCACATTGCCACCCTAAAGCTCCTGAGCTGTTCTAAAATTTCACTCCTGTTGTTTGGACGTCCTCTGTGGCTGTAGATGCCCTATCAATACCCAATTAGCTCTAAACAACAACAAAATTCTAATCTTTTAAATGCAAACATAGCAGAGGATGTCAGTGACTACTGTAGGACCTGGTAGCCCTCCTTATATAGTAATTGTGGGAGAGCACAGTTTTACAGCATTTAAGTGTAAATGTGTGTGTAGCGCAAATGGCCAAGCCTTGCAAGGGCCCATTCCAAGGACCAGAGAGGACATCAGGATTAGACTTGGCAGTTGCCAGGCTGTGAAGTGTCCATGGCCCTCACATTAGGAGTCAACAATTCCTGCTTGATATCCCCTTAATGAATACATGATCCCTTTCCTTTTTCCTTTGTTAAAATGTATTTCTTCAGTTTGTCATACACGCCAAATATACATGCCAGACAATTAATTGGTATTAGTTTGGTCTTTCCATAAAAAGTCTGCTCTCAAATAATTATCAATATAATATTGTGTAGCATTCTCAGAGCAGCATTTTATGCTTTCTTCAACATCATTGAAAATAATGACATTTCTTACACATCTGGAGAAAACTTCATAGATAAGAAATTTTCCCATTCATCAGCTGTGGCTACTCTGCTAAACTGAGGTCCCTACTGATGGTGCATTTGTGTGAGTGCTTCTGATTTTCTAATTGTGTGGCTCATACATTTCAGGCTGGTCAGTTTATAATGAAACAGGACAATTGGTATTCCGTGGTGGCATATTATAATTTACCAATGTCAGCAGTTTCACTTCATGCTAAACTTCAACATTTCACATTTTGCCTTTGTTCTGAATGTTTTAAAGATTTTAAGTGACAGAAAAATTTTATGTAAATAACCTTTCAAGATTTTTTTTTTCCTTTACCTTATTTCATAGTACTCAAGAACTAGTAGCACATCACAAGGACATAATATACCATCTCAAATAATGTCCTAGCAGGACATGTGATGTTGTTCTTATGATTTCAACAAGATTACAAGATAAACAGTTAGCAATATCTCTGTAGAAATTCTGAATATTGAACTGAGTATTACTGGCACAGTGAGGCCTGAGCTTTCCATATGCGAAGTATAAATCGAATGAAGACATAAAGATATTTCTCCTATTGGATTTGAAATTCTCTTCAGCATTAAATGAATGAAGAGATGAAAAATACATCTAGGAGAAGAACCCAGTATTATAAAGGAAGAGTTTATATATAAGTGCAGTCACATATATTTCTTTGTTCCATGTAAAATCTTGTATGTTTGCTTACTGCTTCATGCCTTCATTTAATAAATAATAATATAAAAAGTGTCTACTTGAAGGAACTTGTTTGATCTTTCTAAGAAGAGAATTATTTGAGAATTTTCAGTAATTTGTAAACTTATCTGTCCTGATGGTATCCAATTCATAAGTGGATTACCCTGTTAAAGAGAAACTCACGGTACTCAGAGGATCACTTTTATTTTTTATGAGGAAGACATACTATAAAGACCATGACTGAATTTGCAAGTGTAATGATAGCTATATTAACCCAGTGGTAATTTATTACAGTAACAGACCAAACACATCAACAGATTTTACACTATGAATATAACACTTCAGTCAAAATCTGCAACTGTACTGACCAAAGTTAAGTGTGGGTACAGAAAACTAACAAGAAAAATAAGAGAGCTAGAGGCACTACCTAATTTAACTAAGGGGTTTCTACCTTCAGTAAAGGAAAATAATAAAAACCTCTCTTACTTGAAGGACCCAGTCACTTGAAGATGATACACTTCTACAATACCAAAAAAGATAAGACATGTATGGTCTTGAAGAGAAAGGAACTCAAATATGATCCTATATGACCACTAGCAGTGTGAAAAGCATGGGTTCATATTATAAGAATACCTCTAGAAGCTACTCTAATATAATAAGTGGTAAGATAGTTGGTAAATATTTGTCAAGCATGTTGTTAAAACAGGAAATTATTTTTCAAACAAACTGGGTTTGTAAACCTGCCAAGTAAGGAGGAAAAGAAAAAAGAATAAATAGATGGGGTAATAATTAACATGACTTATCTCACTTTTATTACACAGTTTCCCATGAAAGATGAGCAATTGGGGGCTGTCGTGGTTTGGGCCAGATTGGCCCAATCCGGTGGAACGACAGATGCTCTCTCTCTCTCTTGCTTCACTCCCGAAGGGAGGCAAGAGAGCGAGAGGAAAAGAGAGACTTAAGAGTTTAGAGAGAGCTAAACTACTTTAATGAAATATTAATAATAAGATAACAAAAAGAAAATAATGAAATAGATACAAAACCGNAAACTTACATTACAGCAGCTCTTCCATATTGCAGTGGAAGGAGATGGAGACCCACAGAATCTCAGAAAGGCTGAATTTCAGAAGCTCTTGGGAAAAGATCCATCCTATTCTCCAGAACAACCCCAAAAAACTAGTGTAGCCCAGGGAGGTAATGTACTTTCCTTAGCTGTCATGAATGGGCAATCCACATCCACCTGGCCTTCTTCTCCTTGAATAGTCAAGGTATTTCCACTGTAGTTTCATCATAGTTTTTATCTAAGTTTGAATTTTTTTTCCTCTGAAAGTGATTGAAAATACTATTAGCTCATATAAAATACTCAGTAGTTTATAAAATCAAGTAATTGTAATTGTATGCTCCTCCTTTTCCTGGATTGCCCTGACATCAGGCTTTGATTTTTTTTCCATATTTGGGAAGTGAAAAAGCTCCAAATTCTACTTTCCACAGAAAATTTACATGACCATGTCTGTCCCACCGGGAAAATAAATGTAATGTTGAGTTTGATTCATGTGATTTGTCAATATAATTAAAATAAATTGAATTATTATGATTTTTTGGATGTATGTTGGGACTGTGGCCAACACAAGGCATGACCAGCACTGTAAATGATCTCTCTGGCCTGGAAGATGAAATTCCAATTCTAGCAATTCTGGCCTGACCCAAAAGGCATCTTGCCCTCTTAGGAGAGTTATGAATTATGTTTCTGATCTTCGTGACTTTTTTTTATGGGGTAGCATCCCTTCTGGACAGCAGAATGAATGATAGTAAAAGTGATGCCATGCCAGTTAGTTATTGGAAAATATGATGCGTTCACCGTGGAAGCGCTGTAGAAAGCTAACACCCACACTGTCTGTTGTGTGATTGCTGTGTCAGGCTTAACAGCTGGTTTGTTTGTTTTTCCTCATATTTAAAGGTAGTGTTGCTCTGGAGTTGGCTTATGACACTGTGCTTTGCTTGGCAGCTGAGTGGCACCGAGGAACTGCAGCGCTGGTGGGGAAAGGTTTTGGACGTGGCCTTTCTGAAGAGGGTTGAGCGTTGAGGGACCCCAGAGTATCCTGGGGGCTGGGGCTCTGTGCAGGTGGGGGCGGTTCATCACAGTCTCAGCTTTCCTTAATGCTGTGATAACATCAGTGGTTTTGACCACAGACCACTGTTGTGTCAACCATAGTAGGTTTTAAACTACACTAATCTTTAGTTGGCTTGTTGCTTCTCGTCTTTTGCTGCTGTTTCCATTGGGAAGCTGTGTCAGAAGCTGTGACAAACGGTAATTTTAAAGAACAGCCACATTTGAAAGGCTCTGGGGAGGTTATAGGGCCCCTGGGTATTTCCCTAACAGACAAGATTTTTGTAGAGTTGAATAAAAGTGTGCATGGATTTTCTTTTATTTTCTGCTTCTTTTGCTTTAGCTCAGTAGGCAGTTTAGTTTTTGGAAGATCACTATAACATAGCAGATGTATTTGGACTCTTGTAAGCAAAATATCCCTCGGAGAGTGATTTTCTTTATGTCAGTTCAAAGACAGCTTATTAAACTCTATGCGGTAACTTGTATTGGCTTCAGGAAAGAAAAAAATAAACATTTTGGAAAGTTAAAATTTACCTTTATTTTAAACTGTCGGGTTAGTGACAACTATTGTTTGCTCTAACAGTGGTTAAATGTAGGCTGCGGCATCACTTGTGATGGGGCAATTTAGTTGTTACACAGACACAAATCATGGCAGGATCGGTCCTTCCTGGGACGTTCTGACGTACCGCGACACGTGCAGGACCACTGTTCTCAGCTGTAATCTCTACTTTCTATTTTTCCTGTAACTGTGAATTTGTATCGAAGGCAGGTGCTGCAGTCAGCTGCAGTGGTCTTTTTCAACTAGAATGTTGCATGTCTGGAGTGAATCGTAAATGCCCTAGATAACCATGCCTTAGCATGTTATTCCCATGTCAGTTTATGAAAGGACAGAGGGTGACTCTGAAAAGCAGAACAGAGAAATTCAATGTTTTGATTGGCTTTTGCTATATGGGGATCTAACATTTATGTGTTAAATGGTGCAGTTATTCTTTGCTTCTTTCCTCTGCTAATGTCAGAAAAATATAAGCAGTGACTAGGGGGTTAAATTCCTGCTCAGCAGGCATATTTTTGGATTTATGTTTTTTTTTAAGAGAGCTCAGAGTGGAGCTCAATGCTTTGCCGTGGAGGAAAGTGCTGCATGACAGATCGGAGCATCCGAGGGAAATGTGGCTCACAGCAGGCATACATGACGGGAACGAGACGCTGTACCAGCTCTCCCAGTTTCGCAAGGACCTTGCGTTTTCCAGCTGTTTACCCTTGAGATGTAAAATGGCAATTTGGCATAGGCTAACAACCTGGTGTGATGTGAGCATCTGCGTAAAAGGCTGCACATATGGAGCATGCCCAGTGATATGAACAGCCTGTTACCCCACCCCCAGCCAATCTAGGAAGAGATGAAATGAACTTTGCACTTGCAAATGTCACTGAATACATTTTGCACAGGATTTTAAAACGTTCTCTTATAAGCACTATTTTTAACAGCCAAATCCGCCCCCCAAAAGAGAAAGGAAAAAGCCCTAGGTATTTTTCTGTGATCAATCTCAGTTCACGATCAATTGAAGCATCTCTCACAACATTTACCTGAAGCCTGGCTTATTTTGCTTTTTTATATTTCAAGTTGAGATTTTTGGAGATGGTGTGGATTTTTCGGTTGTTTGGATTTTTTTTATTTTTTTTTCTAATGGCATGAGAAAAATTGAGAATTTAATTGCAGTAGAATACTTGGAAACAGTGAGGTTGCAAGCTTGAAAGGCACAGGGAAGAGAAGGAAGGCTCTCACAGCAGAGCATGGATAGGAAAGGAGCAGTGATTCTGCGGTGCTCAGTGTGCACATGTTTTATGAGATCAGTGCCGGGCGCTGCAGCTGCGGACAATAACTGAGCTGTCTGGCTAATGAAGGCCACCTGGATCAGGCTTCTGAAAAGAGCCAAAGGAGGACGTCTGAAGAATTCTGATATCTGTGTAAGCCCTACGTTTTCATTATCGGCATATATTATATATATTGCAGAAAGGGAGGGAGAAAAAGACGGTGAGGAGAGGACAGTTGTTTTGATTCTGATTGAATTAGCAGAACTCTTATTTTGTATGCAGGGAGATGCAGAGGGAAAGCAGAGCTGTCATTATTTATAGAGCTGTTCTGGCATTGTGGCTGCTTCAATTGTGGCGATACAGGGACATGTGTTGAGTCCAGACGGATTTTATTAGTTGGAAGTTGATTTGTGGTCATTTGCATGTTTTGCTGAGGGGCAGAGATGGATACGAGCCATTTGCAGTTCTGATGGGGAAAGTGTGTCAGGTAAAGAGGTTGCCATAAAATAAAAATGGACAGCAGAGGTTAAATCTGTTAGCAGTGATAGTGTGTAATGGTAATTATTGATACTGAATGTGCATTTTGATTATAAAAAGTCTGTTTCCTTGCTAATACTGTCACTGTTCAGAGTTCTAATTTTTATGGAGCCATCCTTGGAGCTGCTGTGTGTCCTTCAGCCCTGCACTGCACCACTGCTGTAACTCCACAGAGCAACTGGCTCTGCCTGCTGAAAAGCACACAAATAAAAGTGCAGGGATAGTGCAGGAAATAAAACACTGGGGAAGACACCTGCACTTTTGGAAAGTCTCCAGAAGAAAACGTTTACCTAGGCATAATTTTTCTAAGTGACTTTCCCTTTTGGGCAGTTAATCTCTTTTCAGGTATAGAGAAGTAAGATAAAAGGCAAGGTGTCTAACCACTTCTGTTTTTTTTTTTATTTTTTGAACACAGAAATGACTTGTGATATTATTTTTCCTTTTCTTGTGCAGGGTTCGGCGGACTCCTACACCAGCCGTCCATCTGATTCAGATGTATCTCTGGAAGAAGACAGGGAAGCAGTGCGGAGAGAGGCAGAGCGACAGGCCCAGGCACAGCTGGAAAAAGCAAAAGTAAGGTGTTAGTTCATGTCACAGACTCATAAAATGTTCAGCTTTAAAGGACTGTCATCTCATCCGTTACTGATACAACTGTTTTTAATGTGTTGACATATAGCATAAGACCTCTTATATTTTTCTTGGATATATATAAAAAAAATTTATATTTTCCAAGAAAAATCACTTAGAATCAGTATTCCATAAAGAGCATTTGATTGGCTTGTGTATTTCAGAATAATCTTGTTTAAATGTGTGCATTTTTTCTGCTATTGAAGATACGTGTTTATTTGCAGCGTATAGGATCAAAGCTTTGAGTTCTTACTGAAGATGTTTGTGAAAGTTTGGCCGTGCATTGCTATGGCACTCAAAACTTACAGTTCTAGAAATCAGCCCTCAAACCTCCTATTCATCTTCCTTCAGTGAAGGATCAGTCCCTACAAGTCATATGTAAATAGGGAGAATCTGTCACAAAGGTCTTTTTTGCCTGAAGACTTCACTGACTTTCTTTTACAGTGTGTGTGTGTTAAATGACCCTGTGAGTAGTATGCTCTAGGACTTGTTAAGATTTCCCTTTTCTGTCTCCATACTCCTGGCAGATAGTGACAATTTAGTAAGGAAATACTAAATGAGCCTTAGATTCTTGCTGTGTGTTTATGTATTTTCCATGAGATTCATTTAGGACTGTAAGGGTTTTAGGAGTGAAGGGGTATGGGCTTGTTTTTATTTCATCTGCGCTGTATCTTTAGGTACTATTGCACCTGTAAAAATCATGCTCATGTTATTTGTTATCATTTGTTTATCACTTCATTCCAGTTTTTCTTTTTTCTACGCTATCTGCCAGGTCTTGGTGTATCACTGTTTCCAAGGTCTGTTTTCCTTTCATTTCTCATATTTAAATATTTAAATACACTGTTGAGATCCCTCCTCAGATCCACCTGATCTACATTTCTCTCTCACTTTCTCTCTGACTCCCCTCCTCCATTTTGCCTTGTTTTTTATTTCCCTATCTCCCTTCCGTCTCCCATTCTGTTTCCTTTTCCGCCGCCAGCTTTGCCTCTGCCCATTTACGCCACCTGTTTTACAAGGGTTCTTCATAAACTCAGGAGTCCAGGTCATTGAGCTATGCACCTGATCGTATGGCCAGCTCCATAAATAATACAGTACTATAATGCACAAGCAGACAGCTTTATCAGGCCAGAAAACTTCAACAGGGAAGCCAAAGATTTTAATTTTTTTTTTTTTTTAAATTTAATTGTTGACCGATATTAAATAAAAGCTCCTAAAGCAGCTTTTTAATGAGATGCTGGAACTTGCCAAGAGATCCTGAACATCTCTTTGAAGTCAGGTCCTGCTGTCCTGGGATCAGTATAGGAGAAACTCGACAGAAGCGGCCCACTTCTTCCCTTCCACCTTGTATCTTAGCGATGTCGCTGATCGTAATCAGGAGTTCCAGTTATATCGGGGTTGCTTTTTGCTACTTCAAGATTTCTTTGCGCCTAGGAAAGATGACAAAGGCTGCCCTGAAATTCAGGTGAAGTGCTGAATTTTATCAGTAAATGCACAATCTTTAGAAGAAGAGTCGAAGTAATAATATCTTGCGGACTAATCAGGGTAGCAGTACAGCACTTACTGCTGAACTGGTGCATCTCTTAGCGATGAGTAAATCTATGCGAGTGTTGCTATGGGAATTGGGCTTACTGATGCTGGCTTGAATGCATGGACAGCCCTTATGTAATATTCATGACCTCTAGCACAGCTGCCATTGTAGTTTGTAGAGGAAACTGCGAGCAGGCCCTGACTTTTTAAAACTGTATTTCTATACATCAAAGCAATGTTCTCACTCCAGCTGGCGTAAGATACAGTCTCGAGGTCTGACACCGTCTGAAACTGTAAGACAACTTGTGAACAGTCAAAGTAGCAAAGGCACTGCCAAAATCAACCTGCTATAACAATGGGTGATTCCAGTCATACAGAGAACACAAAATGAATTATTTAAATAATTTGTGCTTTGAAATAGATTAAAGCTGGAACTACCTTAGCGATTTTGTTTCTCGAGTCAAATGTTAAAAATCATTCCAGGCTGTAATATATGGAAATAATTTTATGTAGAGGCTATAACAATGTAATATTTAGTCTAGTGTAATATTTGACCTAATAATATTAAATAAAATATTATATGCATTTGGTGCTTACGTTGAAAATAAATGTTTAAAAAGACGCAAATTAAACCTAACCCACGAGATCTAAAATATGACAGGGTGTGCTTTTCTGCCTTTACTGGTGATTGAGTCCTTCGCCTCCCTGAAACACAGTAAAATTAATGAAGCAGTAACTTCTGCTGGTGCTGCCTGGCTCCCATGTGCCCTCAGCCCTGTTTCCCACAGGCAGCAGGTTTTGCTGCCTGCTCTCCACGGCTGCCTTGCCTTCCCCCTGACCGGCGATCAGGCAGGGCCAAGTGATACAGCTGCTTTAACTTTTCGCCTTTTAGTATTGTGAGTGGAAGTGTTGATCCTAAATAAAGTCATTACAATTGTATTTGTCACAGGAACTAGAAGAGGATGACATACATGAATAATGCAGCGGTGGAGGGAAAATGATAGAGAATTAAGGGTAGATAAAAAACTGTTGAACTGTGTCACGCACTTATTGAAAACAGTTTAATGACATCCATTTTCCTTCCTTACAGCTAGGGAAAACACCTTAAACTGAAGAGAAAAATATAGTAATAAAGCACACAATGGCAAATTTTTAGGAGGAGTTTAAGATTTTTTTTTTTTTTTTTAATTTGGATTTGTATGGATTCTAAGTGTTTGCGTAACATGAAGCCAGAATATAATATGTATATCTGATATGTATCCAAATGGGGAAAATAAAAACAAAAAACCTTGTAAGAAAATACACGTTCTGGCCATTTTAGTTTATTTATTTATTTTATATAAGCATTGCTTCTCTGGAAAATGGTTAAGCATATTTTGCTGACTCACTTCGGCATGTAACTTACTGTAAGGAAGGTGGGGCCACGAACCCGTGTTTGGAGTTGTCCAGGCATGGAAAATTAAGAGGCAACTGATGAGGCTACCTGCAGGCCAGCAGCTAATCCCAAGGGAAACAAATCTTCAGATGAAGCTGTTAAGCTCGAAGCTGAGATGAAATGTTAGAACAGTTTAGCAACACAAATGCAGAAAGGTTGTTTTTTGTTTTGTTTTGTTTTCTGTTTTTTGTTTTGGTTTTTTTTTTTTTTTAATAGGAAAAAAAACATTTCAAGGCATTGAGGAATTCCTTGGTATCCTCCTCATAGTCCATAGCATGCGGATGTCTCTAGGATAAAGAAGACCTGTGTTGTGGCTGAGTAGGACATGCTAACATTGCCCAAATCTAAGGGCTTATACTGATATTTTACTGAATTTCCTATTTCCATAAAAACATCTTAAGCATTCACAAGCCAGAAAACAAATAAGAAGCCCAGTGACATCAATTGCTTCTAGTGTTCATGTTTTAAAAATTGTCGTTTCTACAGAAAAAAAGCTTTTCCATTTTGAAGGATGAGGATTAAAAATAAATGATAGTAAGTGAAGATATTTTTCTGTTCATTCCTTGCAAGTATTCAATTCATTATCCCTTAAAATATTGCACTGAGTGAGAG
Organism: Burhinus bistriatus; assembly: GCA_013397275.1. Taxonomy (NCBI): domain Eukaryota; kingdom Metazoa; phylum Chordata; class Aves; order Charadriiformes; family Burhinidae; genus Burhinus; species Burhinus bistriatus. The sequence goes on from VYXH01010796.1 coordinate 321,569, forward strand.
GGATAAGATCAAAGGAAAACTGTGAGGTACAAGCATTAGTGAGACCTTTAAATTCAGTACTAAATGAACTAAAGTTTGTGTCGAACAAAGAGGACTTCAATAATGACTTTTGGCCCTCTCCAGTGCTGCTAAAATCAATTCAAATATTCCATTGATTTATTTTGCCTCAAGCACTTCGTATGTTATGAACTAGCTTTTGACTAAAATACAGGTAGTCAGGTGGTCTGTAAACTTCTTTCTTCTCTTCTGCAAGAATAACTTCTTCCTTCTCTTCAATCTCTTCAAATTTTTAGATTTTGCCTCTTTTTCTCCCGTGGCTTTAGAGCTCCTTATGCAGAGACAATTTTCAAATGATATCTATAGAATATTTTCAGCATTTTGGAAAATGAAATCTTTTTTTTCAGTTATTTCTAATACATTGGGTACTGAAAGCGCCAGTTAATAATCCAGGTTCTGTTTCTCATCTGGGACTAAGGGACAGCTTTATACTCTTCGTTCTCTTTTAAGGATTGTTCTCAACATTCTTTGGTCCTGAAACTTCTAAAATGACTGTGGCCTTCTAGAAGTCAGTAATTGTGTCCATAATGGGAAATCTCAATTCCTCTCAGCTCTGCTTTGTTTGCACTCCACCTAATACTCTACTGCTAGCATCCTTTTAGGAGTTTGTTAAAGCCTGAAATATCCATAGTCCTAGTTTAAAATGTCATTTAAAACATTTTTACATTAAGATGGTGGACCATTGCAATTTTGATACTAGACATCCCTTTGCTGGCTCTTAGGCAATAATATAAACTGTCATGTTTTGCTTTCTTAATGTGTGCTGTAGTAGTGGTGGTGGCTTGTGACTGTGAGTAATAATGCAATCTCTTAAGTGTAATGCATTGCCTCCATGCATGGGTTGAGGACCACAGCTTTGAAACGTGTAGCAGACTGGGGCAATGCCTACATATCCCTGGAAGGCTGAAGGCATGAAAAAGATTGTCAGACGTAATTATCCAGTGCAGTGTGCCAAGACTAGTTATTTAAGTATTTATTCGCTCTCAGGCAGGTTTCACAGCCTCTGAATGACCCCATGCTGCTAGCAGACAGCTGCAAAGCTAGTTAAGGCACGTGTGCTTAAGCTGCAGTAGCATTTTTGACAGACCAGAAGTGCCCATCACCTTGATGTGTGTCCTTCTGTTATGTCAGCTTGTTCCATCATAGAGACTCTTTCTGTTTTCTCTCAATTACGAGAACATCGCGATGCTGAACAGCACCCAAAGCCATAGCAACATAGGATATACCTTGTGTTAGCTGTTGTGTATGGTAATATTTTTTTCATTGATTTCTTCTCATTTGCCCTTTTGTTTTAGAATACTGCCATTGCATGTTATCATTTAGATAGCTAATGTTGCATGTCAGAGTTGCTGGGATTATGTGGGAGCTGGCACAGTGGTCTAGCTGGAAATAAATGAGTTGTTGATTCAAAAGCACAGTTGCAAATCTGGTTGTTGCTTAGCTGCAGGCGAGTTCTGCATTGCTGGATCTGCTCGAATCAGGTTACAGACACTCTTTCTTCATTCATTCATTTCTGCTGTTTGTTCTTAGAACTGTAACATTGGGATGTAAAGCAGCTCCCTTCATACTGCTGTCTGTGACCTATAGTTTTTGTTTATATTAGTGTTCTATTTTGTCTTCAATTTAAACGTATACACTTGTTCTACACTAGTGCCTGTCATTATGATGGTTATTTCCTTGAACAGGTTGTCCATTCTCACTGTTGGGCTGCGTTGTTTGGGGGCTGGATTTGTTTTTTCCAGTGGGGTCTCACGTAACCTGGAACCAATGCTCCAGAAATAGTACCCTCTAATTAAAAAACATCTGTCATCTCCCATTCATACTGTGATTATGGAGTGATCAAATCTGTTTCATAAGTATCCTTTCCTCTCCTGCTTCTTGGGTGTCAGTGGGAAAAAAAGAATGGAGGGGTATTAGCACAGCCTAAATTTAGATCCCTAACTGTAGATAGATCCTTTAGTATTCTATGTTCTTCACATAATCAGCGGAAAGAGATAAATTGTCTCCAAGGAATAGAGAGACAATACTGAGAAAAAGTCCTGAGGATAAGCATAGCTCTTCTGCCTGCTCTCACCTGCTGCTTTCACACACACCTGCTCACTTCCTTAATGAGATGTCTTTGCTCTGACTTTATCTGTATGGTTAAATTACTTTAAATTACTACATAAAGAGCAGCAATACAAGTGTTACTTTTTGTAAAACTAGATCAGTTCCTTATTAAAAGAATCATAGAATCACCTAGGTTGGAAGAGACCTTTAAGATCATTGAGTCCAACCATAAACCTAACACTGCCGAAACCACCAGTAAACCATGTCCCTAAGTACCACGTTTACCCGTCTTTCAAATACCTCCAGGGATGGCGATTCCACCACTTCCCAGGGCAGCCTGTCCCAATGCTTGATAACCCTTTCAGTGAAGAAATTTTTCCTAATATCCAATCTAAACCTCCCCTGGTGCAACTTGAGCTGGAAGCTAACTTGTCCTAGAAGTGCTGAAGAAATACTTTAACCAAAGTAAGTGTTTCAAGCCAGATGCAAACACCTGCATGCATCTTAAAGCCTCATCCAGATGTTTTCCTCCTCCTCCCTGGGGTCTCCAGGGCAGACACAGCCTGTTACCTGTCAGCTGCTGCTGCATGGCTGGCACTGCAGAGGTTACAGCAGGGGTTCCCAAACCATGGTGTGCTTGTTGCTGGCCAGTTCTGCATGGTGACAGCTGCATGCCACCTCCTACCTGTGGCTGCTGAGCCGAGCCACAGAGGAAGTGTGCTGAGGCCAGCCCTCACTGGGACTCGGGCAGCGGTGACTGATGGGTCTGGTTGTCGGGCTAGATGCTGGTGTGGGGGTCAGCAGAGGCTGTGGAGGGTCATGGGAATCATGCCAGAGGATGAGAACTGGCTTTGGGGATGCTCTCTGTGACCAGTGGGGAGCGAGCATGGTTGAATTCACCTCCTGGGATAGGAGGAATTAAGGTATGCCTTTGCAGGCTGCTCAGGCTGGCACAAAGATGAGCACTTTCGCTGATGTTAGAGGTAGATGCTGCTGGTCGCTCTAAGCAAAGTCATTTCCAGTTAAGACATCTATGACCTGGCTCGTTAACTTTCTTGACTTTTATAGGGTCTAATTTACTTTTGCCAACATCCGAGACAGTATGCTGTAATCTAGAACTTCTGTTTTCTCAGTAGCTGGTCCAGCTATCTGAATGCTGTAGGTTTTTTAAGCAGTTAACGTATGTCTTTTTACTTAAAAGAGGATACCGATTCAAAAATAGAGGGGAGAAATAGGATTTCAGGGCACAGGCCATTGTTAAAGGTAGCTAAAATGTTTGTAATCACCTTAAGGTAAATGCTGAGCTTTTTGCATCTGTAATATCTGTTTTGGGGATAATTTACATAATTTCATCTTTTCTGCTCTAAGTGATTGATGTATATTTCCCATTTCGATTCCAGCTTAATGTAGAATCTGTCTGGACTTTTTGGGGGGTTTATCTTTTTTTATATCTTTTCTTTTTCTAAAATTAAACATGTACTTGTAAAATGTTTTCAAGGTAGGCATTACTGATGCAGGTTTATACAAGCATTAGGGCTCTTAGTTATTCTTGAGTTCAGTAAAATAGAGGATTTTAAATGTCTGTGGATCTGGACCTGTGTTTGTATCTGTGTGTGCTTATACATATATGTATGCATTGTATATATCCATATACACATCCATGTGTATATATGGATCTACATTTGTGTATATGTCTGCATGTGTTAGATAACTGGCACTGGTGACTTGAACTGGCCATTTATGTTCTACAGTTGATAACTTCCTGTTGTAAAACACTTATTTTGTACACAGGGAGAACTGTTGTACCAAAGGATTTACTTGTGAGGAAATAGAAAGGTTTTATCAGAGAACAAAGTTATCCTGGGATCAGAGCTGGTAGTGGACTGCCATGGGCTTTTTGGAAGCAGGAGTGAGATGGAGTAAAGACTTCAGCACAGGCAACAGTAGCTCACCTTGGAGAGGTGCCCCAGCTAACACTGACACACATGATGTGGTGCGGTGGCTTGGAGAAAGACTAGTTTGGACAACAAAAGCATTATGCTTTCTGCTGTTGTACCAAATTGGCTATTTTCCAACCAGTTCAGGGACTACCCTGATTTCTATTAGAACGGACACCTGGCTGATGTGTGTTATTTTGCAGGGAGGTGCTGCAACGAAAACAAACCTTCAGACACAGTTCTTGAGTCATTGGCAAAGATCTGAATCCCCTGCCTCCTCACTAACCCACTGTCCCAAAAAACAGGAAGGAAGAAAAAAGAAAAAAAACCCAGGTATCTGTAGTTGCAGTCTTAATCAGAAAAAAAAAAAATAATGGAAGGAAGCTTCAAAAAGAATCTTTTTCTTTTTTCCTTCATAATTGCAACTTGTTTTATAACATTACATGCAAGATGCCAATGAGTTCTAACTATAGGTAGCAGTAGAGTGCTCTGATACAAAATTAAACTGATGTTAGATGCCAATTCAAAAGCATTTCCTTTGGAAAATTTTTAGTTATGTAAACTAGTGACAGTAGGAGCCCAAAGTAAACCTGTGATACCTGGGAGGAAGATACTCTGTATTCCCAGGTTAGGAACATTTTAAGTGCAAAACTCAGCCTGAACTATGAAAAGTGTCTGGATTCTGCATAATTCATAGTATGAGAGAAATTAATTAAAAATGAAGATTCAGAGAGGCCCCCACTGATGCTTTTCTGGTTGTATTTCTGCCATCTTTTCATCTATACTCTGTATAATCAGTGCACATCCTAGAGCAAAAAGCATAGCATGAACTTCCCCTAACATTCACCTGTGGATCCTACGGAAACCTCGGAACATCTCTGTACATTTGACCTTCAATCTTGCATTGACATTTTCCTCCAGCATTTCATAGTCACCTGGGTTGTATTCTGAAATTCAACATGATACGGTATATGCAATGCATAAACCCTCTATCTTATACCTTTAAAATAATCAATGCTGAGGTAAAATGTATATGTTGAGATACATTTTAGGCTGCCACAAAGTATCAAAGATTAAACAGATATTTATCCTTTGTGAAAGTATGGATAACCATTTACCCTTCTCCCTCCATTTTTGTGATGTACATCTTACCAATGGGTTTCAGTCATACAACTTCTACAACTACCTAGATTTATTTTTACTTCCTTGATCAAACAAGTTCAGCTCTAATAGCGAGTAAGGAAGCAATCAAATACTTTTATTTCATCTGATATGAAATCTTAACATAAGTTTCAGGTGGCATTCTCTAGCTTTAGATGAGAATAGTACCCATTGAAATATTACTTCTTGCAGTTGCCTTTCTTAAAAACCCTCTCCTCCTTGCTAAATAGATAAAGGGGATGATGGTATCATTTAGGTTTTTTTTATTTAAATCCAAGTTTATTGGTACCAAGACTCATGCAAATGGTACCTAAGGTTTAAAAAGTGATAACAATTTCAAGTGATAGAACTGTGCAGACAATTCAAATTGATATTGCTGGAGAGAGTCCAAGGGTTTCTCCCATTTTCTTTTTCCTTACTATCTCCAGCTTTACTTCACTTAATCTCCTTCCTGTCCATATTTGGGTAATTTTAGCATACTGTGATTGTTTTATTACTTTTTTGTTTATTCTTTTGGTTACCTCCAATAACTGGCATTAAAATGTGAACTTCTCATTTGATTATTCTTAGAAGTGAGACTCGGTTCTTCCTTGGGTATGGAAGTTGGAATGTTTGGTGAAATAAAATTTTCCCAGCTTTCTGACTCTTAGGAAATGATCTTTCTGTGCTAACAGCTTAGCTCATTTTGGCTTGTGAGTGTAAAATTTGTAGTTTTTTGTTCTAGGAAAAGTATGATAGTACATTGATGGTAAAATAAAATATTTAAGATTAATATATGACTAAAATACGTATCAACAAGACTGTCCTTTATTCTCATTTTAGGAGTCTTATCAGGTAGATACCTATTTTCAAGGTGTTTTGTTGTTTATTATATCTACAACCCAAAATCCAATTTGAAAACTGATGACTTATTTTCAGTATTTTGAACAGATCTGCATTTGTCAGGTATGGAAAGCAGGGATGCACCCCATGGTTTGGGTTTTTATTGTGCAAATACACTTGTGTTATTGATCTGCAAGCCATCCTTTTTCAGTGACTGGAGGAAAAGCAAAGGGAAAAATATCTTGAAAGGGAAGATGAAGGATTAAACTGCAGCTGCTTTGATTATTTTGACTGGAGATGTCAGATTGTTGAAGCAAGAGAAGCAATGCACTTGCTGCTTTTTGACTCCATCCATCTGCCAATTATTTGAAAATTGGGTTTTAAAAAGTTGTTGGATTCTAATATTTCACTTGCGGTAAAACAGACAAACACAAAGCATTTGGGGTTACTATAACTCCTGATCACCTCTGTCTGTCACGAGAGAAACACTTCCTGGCTGAAATAAAAATGAGAAGAAAAGCTGAGTACCTGCTGTCTTGCAAATCAGCTGTGCACATTGCTTTTAATAATCGAAAGTAATAAATGACAGTAGCTGGAAAGGCAAATGTATTTCTGACTTTTAGTAGCAGTCAAATTACAGCTGAAAGTATCCTTCCCAGAGGAGCTGTAAGGGAGCTTACTACATTCATCCCAGCTCTTTCATTATTTTGACTCTTTATTCCCTTTTTGTAGCGAGGCACGTGACTCACCCACAAAGTACAGATTTCCTTGCCTTCTCCCCTGGTGTTTCCTGGTAGTTTAATCCAGCTGAGATGTAGCTCAGAACCACCATGGAAGTGCTCTACTGTATCATTATTTTCTGCCTTTATAGTATCCCCGGCGTGTTCAGTGAACCTGTTCTGGTGGCGGCTGAGCGTGGGCTTGCCTTCTCCTGGCTCTCGAGCTGCCTGCTGCAGGCACAGGGATGTGACATTAGGCTCCCTGACAGGAAGGTGAGGAAGAGGAGGGTTTGCAGTGCCTGTCCCCACTCAGCTGGCAGCGACCTGGGGACCCAGATAACTCCAGCAGCTTGTGACAAAGGAGATGAGTGCTTCCCTCTCGTGAGGTTAAAGCCATACAGCTGTCCTGGGGTAGACGTGTTGTCCCTAAATAAGGGAACGGTTCGGTGTGCGAGAGGCGGTCAACACACTAAGTCGAGATACTTGTTTTTATTTCAGTTCTGCAGAATCGGGTGCCACGCATTTAACAACATCCGGCATACCACACGTTTCCAACTGCCCAATATTTATAATGATAAAATACAGCTGATTGGTTAACAATTATTTACTCGCCTCTCCTAACTATACGTATGCATCTAAGCTCATGTTTAAAACACTTAGGGAAGTTACCTGATTAGCATGCTTATTAGTCACAAAGGGATGTGTATTTTAGCATTATAATTACCCAAGGTTAGTTTGGGATACACTCTTGGCTCAAATTTAGTTCAGAAGTTTCAGTTTTTGCTATCTTATGTCTAAGTAGCCACTGCAGAAGACCATGTAGGACACATTGTTTCATTTCACATCCTGTTCAAAGTTAGTTACCTTCTGTGATGTTTCAACCATGTCCCAGCTGAAACTTCTTGATAAACATTGAACTTTGTTCTTTCAAGGTCAGATGCGCTATGTATGTGTGAACTCAAATGCCCCTGAAACTTACTTGTTCCTCAGAAAGATTCCTTACTCCTACTTTTAAACTGTTCTCAGCAAAAATCACCAGATTAAATCACCCGGCATATAACTGTATCCTGGCTGTTGGCCTTCCAGAGCAAGAGCTCATCTTGGCCTTAGGTTCAGTGCTGTGTCAAATCTCCAAGGAAAGCTTGGAAACTGAGGGTTTCTCTTGACAGCCCAGGATTGAGGTGCAGGCCTGAGGATGAGGGGAGGTCAGGGGAGGGTAAATGGGGCAAAGTAATTTTGGAAAGAAGCAGACATAATGTGGATTCATTCACACAGCCTTGTTCAGTGAATGAGCTTGAAGATCTGGTGGGAAGGAGGAGATACAGGGAGTTGAATGTTGACATTCTTGAGCAGTGTCCAGGTTTGGAAGATTCAACTTTTATTTCACATTTCTCAGACTTGACTGTCTTTCTCTCACACCTTTCTATCATGCTGCATCTCTCTGTCAACCTAGTTTCATGGCAGTGGCTTTGGCTCCAAAGCATTAGTTTAAGAAGTTTCCGTCTGCAGCTGCTCAGTTCATTTATTTTTGTAAGGTTACTTCTAAGCTAGGTCAGTTAACTGCAGTAAGCGCAGTGCAGCCTCATAGGCAGCAGTGTGCTGTGGCATGGGGACATGGATGGAGACTGAGAGCTCCATACCACAAGACTGAAGAAGTAGGATCCCACACTTAACCTACTGCTGATCCTAGTTTCTGATAGAGTAGCTCATGCTGTTGGTTGTTCATCAGCCGCAAGTGAATTTGATTGCTCTTCGGGACTTTCCTTCAGAAGCTGTCTGATGTGAACAGGAACATGTCTACACTCTTGTTACTTGATCCCGGAAAAGGAGCAAGACATAAAAGGGCATAAAGCAATGTATCTGCTTCACTCTGTTGTGAATTGAGAAGATCTTACTTTTGTCTCAAAAATGACATGTTTCAGTATTTCTTCCTGAATGCCCTGGCAAGTCAAGGCTAGAAATTTTGCCTAATGCAATCTGGTGGATAGTTGTGTTCCCACAGTCAGAAGTAAACCTGCGTTTTCTCTTTAAACTTCAGTGTGTGTTGCAGCAGTTTTCTTGTGTTCCTGAGCTATAGGTTCTCTGCCATTACTGCAAGACCGCTGCACACTCAGACAGGAACGAAGACAAGCATAGTTCAACAGCTGGATCATACAATATTGATACTATCCTACATGCATCTTTCATGTCATCACGAAGATTTTTTTTGATAACTTTTTCTGTGCTTTATTCATCACTGGGTTCTTGAAACTGTGATAATTAATTCTAGGCACTGTGAATGTCTGTCCTTGTACATGACTTCCCGTGGATTCTCCCTGTATGTTTTAATCCTGATTGGAAGCTCTCACCACAGTGGTCTTTTGTCAGAAAAAAAACCCACTACATGTAATAAACCATGCCCACTAAAGTAAACTCCTGTATGAGAGCCTGGAATTGCAGAGATGAAAGGCTACTAAATATGCCATAACTGTATATTATTCTCAAGTGTTTATATGAAATGAAAATTCATCATATGTATGTTAATAGTAGAAATTTTATTAATTGTGAATAGAGACACTTCTCTTTATGAGGAGTGATAAAAAGTTAATGCCTTACTGATATTGTCAATTTTCTTACACATGTATACAAAACAAAATAACTTCAAGTCCTAAATCTGTTTCTTTGAGACGTTGCAGAAAGCATATGATTGTTTTGTGAGATGGTTCATTTAGTTCTTCATATAGAGTATTCAATGGCAGTATTGCTATGATACTGTCTGTTCAGATTCTGTTTGTCCATATAATCATAGCATCAATCTCTAGACATTGTTAAAAAATACTATCCCAATTCTTTTCAAAAGCTCTGAAAAAGAAATTTTGATTTTCACTGACAAACTCATTTCTTTTCAAAAATTTCTATAAACCACAGCTAGCTCAAGAACCTTCATGTCAAAACCCATGAACAATTTTTTTCCCCTGTTGATATTAGTGATTTTGTTTTGAATGTTTTAAGTAGAAGTAAAAGAAATCAACTGACAAAGTACACACAGGATTTATGTGGCATTAATGGAGCTGGAGAAAAGTTCATGTACTGAACCCTCTTCCAATTCAGGGTTAAGAAATATCTAAGCATTTATGAGAAATATGGGGGATCTAGGTTGGACACCATTTCTCTTAATGTATATCAAGGAGTTAAATTTGTTTCTCTTGCTCCGTGTTTTTTTCAGTCTTCTTATGAAGCCGTTCTGCTTGGATAAAATAGAATGTTATCTATTGAATATGTTGGCAGAGACAAGTTGTCTGCTTTGAATGTCCTGACCTTTTTTCTTTCTTTAACTTGTTTAACACATTTTCTATCAAGCTGAAAGTTTAGGTGGAGATAAGAGGGTAAGAAGGTCTTACCAAATTACTGAAATCTGTTGATGCTCTTTTTTCAGTGGGAGAACTTTGAATGGAAATAGAAGGTAATGTCTTATAATATCTTGGGGCAGTTCAGAACATACTGTTTGAATTTAACTAGTAAATTAAGCAGCTACTCAAGGTCTAAGACCCCAAATTTGTCTTGTTCAAAGAATATAAATGTAATTAAGCAGTCTGGTCACACATATTCATTTCAATTGTAGAATTTTGTCACTTATTGCAGAATTCTAAGCCTTAAAAATGTATTTTTTTTACTTCTCATTATTGTAGTAGATTTTTGCTCAAATAAAGCAACTTTAACTTATTTTTTTATTAGCAGTACATTCAGTATTTCTTGTGACTTAAGTTCTTCACATTTTATGTAAGGTTTGAGATCTTCAGTAAAGTATGAGGTCTTTAGTACCGTAAAAGGAAGAGAAAGTGTTGAAGACCCAGCAAATTAAGTGCATGATTTCTTTTAGCAGCCGTTGAGTAGCTGCTGTGTGTTGCTTTAACTATATTAAGGACAGAAACAGCTTTAGCAAATGCTGGGCCCTATGTGAAATCAGTATCAAGTATGCACAGGAGAGAAACCTTTTGCAGAGGTGGGGGACGCACATGTTCTTGCATAACACTTTCAAATTTAGCAGTGAGTTGAATAACACCCAGAAATTTCATGTGTGGAGAGTAAGGCTTCTCTAATTAGCTGTAAAATGCCAAATGATGGGTACTAAACACTATTAAAGCGGTAAGCATCTCTGCTACAGTGCATCGATCGCTCTGTCATGTTAGACTGCTGATGGTGGTCAGTGGTGTTTCGGAGGGTCCCAGAGCTCTGTTGAAGCTCAGACTGTTTCTGCACTTTGGCTACTTCACAGCCCTTTGAATAGCAGCTGTCTCCAGTCAGACTGAAACATATACTGACTTTGAGTGACCTTCATAAAAAAAGAGAGGATAATAAAAATAAAAAACGTAGTTGAAATAATTATAGTAAAGCAGACACTGCCTCTGTCATATCTCTGTTGCATCCTTTGCAAACATTTTCTTTACATGTTTGCTTTGTTTGAGTTTTTCAGAGCCAGTAGACCTGTTGGTATGACTGTAGGTTCAAGTATATTGAATGATAGTTTTTTGTTGAGTTCTATCTATAGTGTCTTCTGATGCCAAATTCTTGTTTGACATGGTCTGTAGGTGTACCAAGTATTTGTGGTTCACTGCATGTTGTCCGAGGCACTCTGTGTTTACGGAAGATTGTTTCATTTTGGAAGGGGACAGAGGGGATAAAATCTCACAAATCTTCATTGAACATTCTGCAGATGTTTCTGATCTTTTTCTCATCTTTTGTTCACTTCTGAGTCCCAACACATGCTTCCTCAGTGTCTCCCCCGCAGGATGACCAATAGAATCTTTAACACCAGATTCTCCTTGAGTCTTCTTTTAGAGATGGAAAAGATTTAAATTGCTTCCACTCCTTGACCAGCAGCTCAAAGATTTAACAACCTTACTAAAAGCCAACTCAGACTGGCATGCCAAAAGCCAGCCACGGCCAGTGGATGATACTTAGACCCACACTGACACTGTCTTGCTTCCAGCCAGCTGCTTTGAGACCTGGTTTCAGCCCTAGTAGAGGGAGAATTCCTTGGATGAACATAATTACAAAGCAAATTTAATAGATCTATTTAATAACACATAGTCACGTTTAAATTATTATTTCATCTCACAGTCAAATTCAGAGGAATAAGATAATTATATTTTAGTGTCATTTGAGAACTTAAAAGAAAAAAATCTGTCACATATTAAATGAGCCCTAAATCACTCCTACTTTCCCTAAAGTTGTGAGGTGGTAGGCTGCATATGCAGAAAACCAGTTTTGAGTAACATATTTTGTTTACTGTTGAATGTTTAAATTGTAATATGAATTCTGTATTCAAGCCTGGGCTTAGTCATTATATTTAGCCTGGTTAAAGTAGAAGTTAGCAGATAGGCTTTTGCAATTTTTTTAAAGTACTCTGATCATTTTAGAATGTCTATCAAAGCAGCCGCTTATTATATGTATAATGCATGTACACAAATAGTAGGTACAGGTAAAGAAACAAGCCTGCACTGACTGCGAAAGAAGTTTTTTTGTTAGCAGACTGCAGCGAATTTCTGCACATTAAACAGTGAAAGAAGTTCTTTCAACTTTAAGTCAAAATGTAGTCCATAAGCAAAGTGCTTTTATCCCACAATTACTTAAAAAAGGCACAGCCAAACAAACATATTCCAAATATATTGTATTTAAACATGTCTGTAAGCACAATTAATTCACAGCTATTTTAGTTTTTTGTTGGACTGCACTCGTCAGTTTACACCATAAACTTTCCGCGGTATTTTCTATTGATGAATGCTGCGGTCCAGCCCTCTTGCTGGAAAAGCTTTTATTTGACTGCATGGTGAAATAAAACTGAGAACTATTTGAGTTAAATGTAACCTAGAGAGAAAAAATAGGTACAAGCAGTATCAGTTTTGTGATCCTGTTCACCCCATTGCCATCCAAATTGTAGTTTGGGACCAGGAGAGAGGCTGCACAGGAGTAAGAAGACATAATTTGGGGGTCATGAGAAGACAGCATTTAATTTTGGTAAAAATGTTGGCTGAAAAGAATTGGAAGTATGCATAAAACTGTAGCCTGAAGGACACTCTGAATTCGAGTTCAATTCCATTATTAAAATACCCTTGAAAGTACATTTTAAAAGACTTCTGCTTCACTTTATAAATAATCAGTACATGACATCTGATCCAGGGTCATTCATCTCACCTCTGTATTTCTCAAACAGGTACTTTATAGAGGGGATAGCTAATTTATATGTAGACATAAATGGACTTGTCCTAATTTTCTACAATGCAAGTTTGTCTAGATTTCATGACAACAGAGGATTGCATCCAGATCAACGTCTTGTTTGTAGGACAACTACAATAGCTTTGTTTGGTGGTGGTTTTACCCTAATTTTCTCCATCTCACTATGTATTTTACCTGGCCTGCTACTCTTTTCAGATTGCTAATTCTCTCCTCTCCCCTTTTCTTCAGTTTCTCCCTGTTAATCATGGTGATGAGGTGCATTAAGTCCTAGGCAGCCTGCTCCCTTGCTCCATGCCTTGCTGCAGCATCTCCACAGGCAGGGAGTGATTGATGGATGGGGTGAGGAGAGGCTGGGAGCTGCTGCCTGCCACGTGTGAAAAAGAGGTACCAATCATCCCAGTAAGAAAATGACATTTTCTCAGACCTTGAGAGCTGCCTCTTATGTTAAGTTTAAAGAGGAGGGAGGAAATTATGAGGGGAAGGATATGACCTCCTTTGCAGAAATTCCTTCATGACTAGTGTTTAGCTCCTCATCTGTTGAAATAAAGCCAACTGTGTAGACAGCACACATCATCTACCCTTCATGTCTAGTCTAGTTGCTGGGGTCTTTCCTAACTGTCTTCATTCTCGTGTTTGCCAATCAGTCAGCAAGTTGAGTAAAATTCACAACGTATGTATTAAGCTACCTTGAGCAGAGCAGGAACTTTCTTTTTGCCAGCAGTGAGAAAAGAGATCATTGAATGTGTGAATTGTTTCCAAATGCACACTTGTATGATTTCCTTACAGTTTTTTGGTGGTTTTTTATATTGTCAGTGTAAATTGGGCATTTAACCCATTCCATTTACCTTTCTGTAAGTCACCAACGTTTTCTCTAAATTCAGAATGTCTTTTGTCCAAAGGCTGTTTTTAACCTGTAAAAAAGATATGGCTTATATTTCAAAAAGATGGACACATATGTCTAAGTTAAAATTGTGTGTCTGTATATACATGAACTTAGACTATTTTCAAGTATCAAGTCTTAAATCATTTAAAAGTGGCCACTCATGTTTCAACTAGCAGATTGTCAGATGACACCTGTGTGATGTCCTATGTGAAAAAGTAGCTGAATTCATATGAAATAAATTACAAGTTCTATTTTATAACATAAGAGAAAAACAGACTGTAAATGTAGTCAGTAAATATCTCGGCTATAACACAACTTTTTTCACTGGTCTGCATTCCCTCTCAAGGCATGAACCTTTCTCCCCCCGCCAAGATGGCTGTAACTTGATTCAGCGCTGAATTCTCTGGATATAGTAAAGATTTTCCCTGGTCATAATGTTTTACAGATCACAATTAGGAGCTATTTCCATATCTTTATAAAACACATGCTCACCTTTATTTTAGGACACAGACTTTTGCTTGATAAATAGTCTGTTGAAATAAGCAAAAAAAGGTACCCAATTTGATTTAGTGAAGACGCATGTAAGGCTGTGGTCTCTGGACACTATATGGTGACCAAACATGAAGTCAATGAAGCAGCCTTTTGGGCTCAGGCTTTGTAAGGATTGCTGCTTCTTTCTTCCTCTTGTTCACATTCTTTTAAAGCAGGTTCTTTTTTACACCTTCCTTTGCTACCTAAATCTCTCTGGCTATATGCTACTCCTTCCTTAGCATGCATTGCTTGCTACTGCTGAACAGTTAACACAAGGATACGTTATAATCTCTGATTTCATGTTCCATTTTCTGTAAGTATCTGGACTTTTTCTGTTTTGGTTTGTTTTTTTGGTGTGGTTTGTTTTCTTGTTTGGTGTTTTTTTTTTTTTTTTTCCAGATAAGATATCTTAGCTAGTTTGCGTGAAATGATCTGGTCTAGCGCAACGTATGTGATCAATTCAGTGGAGACTTTTAAGTGAACTTGTCCTAACTTTGGTAGAGCTAGGGTGGCCAGTGCTTTTAATTACTGCCCATCCACTGCCCAAGAACTCTGCCTTCTACTCCTTAAAAGCTTCTTTCTCTTGGGTTTCATTAGCAAACTTTTCATAGTTCTCTCATTCCTCACTGATTTTGAAAATGCTCTAGTGTTTTTCTTGTTTTGTTCAGTACTCTTCCATCTTTCAGCTTATAGAAATACAATCTGAAAACCATTATCTTCTTTTGTAGTACCTCAGATACCATTTTCTGGTCATCCTGCATGTCTTATCCCAATCTGTTATGTAAACACGGTGATTTATAGCGGGTTTCTTTTCTACTAAGCCTCATTTCCACGATAAGAAAACCTCTTCCATGATAACATGTGAGTTACCATACACACACACTTGCAGCTATTCTTCTGTGCATCTTTAAGACAGGGAGTTGGTGATGACTTCGGTGATACTGCTTGCAGTGTAGGTTAAATTAATCTCTCATGCTGTGATACTGAAGCCCCAAAACCATGAAAACCCTGTGGTCCTAATTTTTGGCACCACTTTCTCATCATGTGTCATCCACTTAAAACATTGTTGATAATGTGATCAAAATCAGCTGTGGATGTTCCACAAGAAGTTGGTACCTTCTTCAAGGTTTAGAGGCTTTTAATAGATTTCAACTGGTATTATTTATTTTTATATTCTTTGGCAGTTAATTGACTTTTTTAATAATCTTCCAATGTGTTAAATATTCTTCCTTTCCTTGAAGATGACCACTGGTCCGCAGTATGAGAGTACTATTGCTATTGCTGCTTGATTCTTTGTTTGCTTGCTTTGTTACTTAAGATAGAAACATTTCTTCCTATTCAGTTTGTGCATTAGGATAACAAAGACTGGGAGGTATGTGCAACATTGGTAAATGCAGTAGTCTACACGTCTGTGAAATGGAAAAGGGCATCTCTGTAGTTGATAGCTTTTAAATGACATTGTTCTTTTGGACTGGTGAAAAATCACAGATAAGTTTACATTTCTAATATTTTAAATTGCAATTTACCATTGCAAATAATGCCACCTCAGCGATCTCTGTTGCGTTTGCTTTCCTATTAGTGAGTTTCCTTTGCTTATAGTTTTTTTATAAGGGAGGAATATTGCCTTTCCGTAGAAAAGTAGGTGCAGTGATTGCAAATCTAGTGGAATGGGAAGTATTAAACTGTTCATACATCAAATGTATATTTATAGATATCCCTTTCAACACAGCTAAATAACAGTGCAAAACCTGTTTCATGTTTTCATGTCTGATTTATAGTTGGATCTCTGAGCTTGCAAAGGTACTGCCTTCCTTCACTCTAACCAGCAAACATGTTCTATAAGTTCACAAAATGGTTGGCACTAGCTTGCAAATCAGGACCACTGAAAGGAGTATTTGCTGTGCTGAGGTAGAGAATTTGCAAACATTAATATTTGAGGGACTCTGACTTTATAGCCCTCATCATTATACATGGAAAGCATAAAGACAGAGGCAGTATTTGCCTCTTGAATTCTGGATGTGGCTCTGTCTTTAGTCTTCTGTTTAGGTATGTTTGGTACTTTCAAGAGCTAAAAACAGCTCTTGGCAGTGTGAAACTGAACAATATTTCACCTAAAAGATTCCTTTTTTTTTTTTT
>VYXH01010796.1:338114-359905 GCA_013397275.1 Burhinus bistriatus
TTTTTTTTTTTCCCCAAGATGTATGAGCATGCACAGGAGAAAAAAATTTGAGTGAAAATCTGATTTGTGGTCCTGCATGGGCAAAATTTGTTACCAGTTTTGCCTTATGTTTATGATGTTGCTTGGTTTGAAATTTCAGGATACCAAGGAGAAGTTTAACTGCAATATTATATGTGCTTGGAAAAACAGCATTTCAAACTTAACTTTTTATAAAAGAAAACAGGGTACAAGTACAGGTTAAGAGACATGTGAATGGCTGGGTCTGTTCCTGCTGTGTTTGCTTTATCTTCGCATTTAGTAGTTTGCTATATAAAGTACAGCTTTTTCAATAATTAGCCCACATTTCTACAAATGCAGTTTTCTCCGTACAACAGAAAAACATAACTATAACCCCAGTGAACTTTGGGTTTGGTATATTTATTAGTTGTAGTAATGAATGCATTTGTGAGTCTTGAATCTTGAAAAGAGTAGAATAAAGATATGAGAAATACAATACTGAAAAGATTTGGCTGGATGCTCCTTGGACAACTTCAAAGCAAATAATTTGAGTGATGTGGAAAAGAACAGTGATTTAATGCCATTCATTCATCCATCTAAGTTTAGCTAACAACATGCATTTTTCTGAGGAGGCAAAAACCTTTGAGCTTTCTCTGTTGTAATCTGTAGGAAAAATGAGCCAAATTTTACTTTTCACTTCTAAACACCAACATATTTTTTTCGGAGGGATTGACATTTTGGGAAGAGGTTGGTTGAATTATTACCAGGTTTTGACTCATAAGGTCATTACTGACAAAAGGAAGCACTTTGTATGGAAAGCCAAGAATTTATTGTTAGTTTAATCGAAGAACTATTGTTATTCCAATTTCAATAGTTCAAAATTATATGCAGTCAAAGGGTTATATATATGACCTTTCTAATAGCTACACTTTTTTTTTTCGCACTGCACCGCTGTGTCCCAAGGTCAGTGGCAGCTGTTGTGATTAGGATGGGGGTGCAGTGACCCGTCAGTATCCTTTACCAGGAGGAGCACAGTGCAGATACTGGTGGTATCTTCCTCTTCCACAGAGGATCCACCTTGGGTTGTTCTTATCTGTTTGCCAGCATGCTATGGGGCTTGCGTTGGGCTGTAATTCCGCATTACAACCAAAGGTGCTGTATGGGGCGTGCTTTATGTGTGCTGATACTGTTTTGTTGTTCTCTTTTTACTCCTAAGACTGGTTTTATGCACAGCGCCCAAAGCTACATTCATTTGATGGCCAGTCACGGACCAATAGACAGGTTGCTTCTAGCCCTTGGGCCTCCAGGGTCGTTCAGGGCCTCTGCCTTCACCCCATGCTGCATTTTGTTGCAGGGGCACAGGCAGTCCACTCACTCTATTAGTTGCAAAGATATATTTAATAGCTGTTACGCAACACAGTTGCATACGGCTAAGCAAAAGGTAAAGCAAAGTGGCTAGCAGTTGCCTGGACTTTAGTTAATTTCTGTTAGGAGCTAAAGCAAGTTTCCTGGCAGGGGAAGACAAGACCCTCAGGCCTGTGGTATTAATTTAACGATAAGCCTGTGGCTTGTCACAAGAAACAGCATTACTTTATTTCTTTGTCTCCAAGGCCTGTAGGGGGTTGGTATTTATACAGTCCTTCATTTGCAAGGTGGCATTTCTTCCACCTTCTCCAGTGAGCCTTTGGAAGGAGAAGATTTGCACAGATAGCAGGCAGGCATCACAGGAGCACCGAGGTCTGAGGGGCCGGGCAGAGTTTTATCCGGTTAATCCTGGAAGAGTTAGTGAGAGAAAAGAGAGAGGATGTGGCAAGTGCCCTTTGAGAGAGAGGAAGGAGAAAACCCCAAAGAACTTCAAAAAAGCAAAATGTAGGAGATCTGAGAAGCATAGTTTATGTTGAAGTGGGAATGAAAGGAAGGAAATAAATGAGGAAAAAAGATCAGAGAAGTAAATGCAGTTTCCCCAGTTGCAGACTTCAAGAAGTCGCAAGCCAAGCACTGAAAACAATGTCATTTATTAAGTGTGCTACCAAGTTTCTGAGCCTTTAGGCAAGGTTTGGGAAATATTTTCAAGCCTTCTTTCACAATTGTAAGGACTAGAATATTAGCATTAGTTTATTTTTTTTTTTTTTTAATGAAAGCTGAGGTTCTAACTAAATCATAAAATTTTAAGACCATGGACTTTTAGAATAAGGACTAAATAATCCAAGACTTTAAAAATGTATATTGGCAATGCTACTCACTTGCTTTCACAAAGCAATTAGCTGACAGAATGGGGAGATGAGGAATGTGAACATTCCTTATCGTTTCACCTCTGAAAACTGTCTCCTAGTACATGCAACCATCTGTACATCTCCTCTTCTTCTGCGTTTCAGATCTTCTTATCTGAATAATTTCAGCAAGCAACTGAGATAGTCCAGCATGTTACCGACTTCCTGAGTTCAAGGGTTCTGGGAATTAATGGAGACGAAGATAATAGGTGAAATGTTAAGTGATTAGTGACATTTAGAAAGAAGATAGTATCTACTTCCATTTTGTGACAAAGGCTATAGATAGCCTCTCATTTATTTTTTCTTTCTGAAGTGAGTTTGTATCTCTGAAAACATTCTAGAAAACATCTTTCTTTAAAAGGTACAAATGCCTGGAAGGGAGACTTTAACTCACTAAGAAGGAAACCAGTTTTGTTGTGAGCAGCCTTAGTGCTGTCTGTCCAGTGACTGCACAGCCAGATTTGTGTGAAGAGCCTTACAGAAAAGCCATACAGCATCTAGATTTAGTCACTGCTGTCATATTTCTATATATAATCAAGAGTTATTATAGAAATACTCCTTTTAAAGTAATACCAGTGTCACATGAGGATTATCTCAGAGGACTGTTTGTATCTCTTATGGTTATGACCTAAATTATCTATATTTAGAGCACGTCACAGATCTTAATACCTGTGACTTCACAGTTTCTACTGTGAACTTCAAGGTTTAGTCAATCATGAATGCATGCAAGTAGCAATATAAGCTTCTTTGTTGTGGTCTTTTAGACCTGTGGAACATTTTTCCATGGTAAAATGCTCCCATTCTTTAAGCTGGTTACACATCACAGGGAGAATAGAGACAAAACTGTTTGCCATGGTCTTAGTCTGTGCACGCTCACTAGTTATCCTGGTTTTGTATTATTCTGGTAAGAATTTGTTGTGTTAGTAATTTTGTGTTTTTAAAGAAGAAACTTACCTTTTCCTTCTTGGAAGATGTATTATTTGGGATTTCTGTCTCACCAGCTTCCCCTTTGAGACTGGTTCAATGCAATGTTCTTTGCACTTGAAGTTATATATGTGATTTCTTAATTACCCTTTGTCGTGCTTGGCTATTTCTTTGTCTGGGCCTAATGTCAAATGAAAGGTAATTTATGATTATTGCATTAAAATAATGGCCTTCGCAATTTATATGTTTTAGCATATTAGTTGTAAAGGTTACTAATGGAAATAATAACATTGAACAGAGGACAGTAACCCTGCTAAACTGGAATTGGTTATATAGTCATGTTCTTGGATAGCTAATTGAAAATCAAGAATCTTGTATTAAATGCAAGATTGTTACTTGTGAATTAAGACAATGAAAAAAGAGACTTTTCTGTTCTGAGCACTCTCATTTGATTATCACATCGTTATAAAACACATTTTTATTTTAAATTAAGAGTAGATATGATTTCAAAGCAGCTGGTTTATCACACTTTGAAAACAGTCAATTAGGTACTTATGTTCTCCTGTCATGATAGTACCTTAGAGGGCAGTTTACTATTGAGTTTTACCCTAAAGATTATTGTATCTTAATGAATTATGCTTCCAGTTGTCCAGTCAAACTTGCTGACAGATACACAAGTTGTCTGACAGGATATGTCAGAGGCAAAATTAAGTGTCTGATTCCTTACAGGTTTGAGTGAAACTACTTAAAGAAATAAAATTATATTTCTTCATTTTTCTTTTCCCCACAAAAGACTGACATAGAATAACTTCTGGAAAGTGGTTGTTATTATTTATTCTTATTCTTGTGTAAATTAAGTAAAACTATTCTTACACTTTTCTCAAAGTCATTTGCTAATAATTTGACTAAAACCCATGACTACCTAATCAAAATCAATTTTTAAGCATCATTTGAGGCAGGAAGTCTTAACTTTTGATCAGCACAGCTTAGTTACATATTGGAACAAGTAAATGGAACAAAAATTGGCAGCCTGTAGCACAATTTCATAGAATCGTAGAATGGTTTAGATTGGAAGGGATGTTAAAGATCATCTAGTTCCAACCCCCTTGCCATGGGCAAGGACCCCTCCCACTAGACCTTGTTGCTCAAAGCCTCATCCAACTTGGCCTTGAACACTTCCAGGGATGTGACCTCCACAGCTTCTCTGGGCAACCTGTTCCAGTGCCTCACCACCCTCATAGTGAAAAAATTTCTTCCTAATATGTAATCTAAATCTACCCTCTTCCAGTCTGAAGCCATTACCCCTAGTTCTATCACTACAGTCCCTGATAAAGAGTCCCTCCCCATCTGTAGGCCCCCTTCAGATACTGGAAAGCTGCTATAAGGTCTCCCTGGCGTCTTCCCTTCTCTAGGCTGAAAAACCCCAACTCTCTCAGCCTGTCTTCATAGGAGAGGTGCTCTAATCCTCTGATCATCTTCATGGCCCTCTCTGGACCTGCTCCAACAGGTCCATGTCCTTCTTATGTTGGGAGCTCCAGAGCTGGACACAGTACTCCAGGTGGGGTCTCAGGAGAGCAGAGTAGAGGGGCAGAATCACCTCCCTCAACCTACTGGCCACACTTCTTTTGATACAGCCCAGAATACAATTGGCCTTCTGGGCTGCAAGTACGCATTGCTGGCTCATGTTGAGCTTCTCATCTACCAACACCCCCAAGTCCTTCTCCTCAGGGCTGCTCTCAATCCATTCTCTGCCCAGCCTGTATTTGTGCTTGGAATTGCCCTGACCCACATGCAGGACCTTGCACTTGGCCTTATTGAACTTCATGAGGATGGCACAGGCCCACCTCTGGAGCCTGTCCAGGTCCCTCTGGATGGCATCCCTTCCCTCCAGCATGTTGACCGCTCCACACAGCTTGATGTCATCAGCAAACTTGCTGAGGGTGCACTGAATCCCACTGTCCATGTCGCTGATGAAGATGTTAAATAGTACTGGTCCCAGTACTGACCCCTGAGGAACACCACTCATTACTGCTCGCCTCTTGGACATCAAGCCGTTGACCACAACTCTTTGAGTTGCAACTTTTTATGTTAGAAAATTGTGAATAGAAAATTGGTCATAAGGCAGAGGTAGAGAGGCTAGTGGAAATATCTGCTTAGTCTTAACCCTAAACAGTCTTGTTGATTAAGATCCTGTACAGTACTTTCTTAAATAACCCACATACTGTCTGTACAATTTTGTTTTTTAGCTGTTATACAAAAGGGGGAGGAGTTTTGTGCCCCTTGTGGAGGCATGAGCCTCCCTGGAGGCTGAGCAGGCTGCAGCCTCTGGGAGCCGCTGCTGTGGGGGCACGATGCAGCACAGCACCAGCCGACAGCCCTGCCACCCTGTGCCTTCAGGCAGGAGCTGGCCATGCTCTAAGGATCTGGGCTTCCTTCTTTGTCACCTTGCTGTTTCACAACTAGTGAACTCCATTAAGTTCAATAAGGATTTTATAACCTGCATTTTGGTCAAGACACATACAGAGTTTCCTCAGTTGTTTTTTTCAGTTCATACTTGCATTTTTCATTTGAGTAATTTGTTGTCATGATTTGCTGTGCTGTTCAGTTTTTGTTGGACATGCATGTGGAAGGTGACCATGCTTCAATATACTTTAAAAAGAAGATTTTGTCACGTTTTACCTTGCTGAAAGGGCAGTGTAAAACCAAGACTGATCCTGCTCATTTTAACTTGCCTGGGAATGACATTAACTTTTGTACCCCTGCAGAGGTAGCAAGCAGAGTTCAGTAAGGTTGTTTAGTGTTGGCAGGATGTTCTAACACTGCAACCATGAGATTTAGCTCAAAACCTGCTATTAGTTTCCATCCTCTCTGAAATCAGGGAGCCAGGAAGGAGCAGGGATATGATACTGAATGGGAGGAGGCAGTCAGGGAGAGCACTGCAGCAGTCGGTGAGATTTCTAAGGAACAGGACTGCCAGAGGCAAAGAGAGCAGCCAGGTTGGAAAGGCTGAAGCTGGACTGGGCAGTGGAGGGGGATCGTGTTCTTTCCTCACACAGCCTGGCAGCCAGGTGAGCAATGGAGGCTTTGGCTGCTGCTTTGCGCTAGGCTGGAGGAATGGGGTCAGGACAGTGAAATCCAGGAGCCTGTTGGGAACTTCTCTAAGCTGCAAAAAGGTCTGTGAGGGCTAAGAGGATACGTATAGTTAAAGCTGGAGAGCTCCTGATGTCCTGGTATGAAAAAGGAAGACATGCTGCATGAAGGGCTGTAGTGTTCATTTTGAGGGTAGGAACTGGTGAAGTGCATAGGAGTGGCAGATCATCACTGAACTGGCATATCTTCATTGCTATCTTCATTTATGTCTTCTGTCTGAGAGCACAGTTACCCTGTATGTAAGTTGCCTGTAAAGGTGAATAGAAAAATCAGACGTCACTGTAGCAGATGTTAAAAAAAAAAAAAAAAGGGTAGATAAGTCACAGTTTTCTTACTATAATGGCAAGATATTGTCAGTTCAGAGGATACCCTTTAGCCTGCACCTCGAAGACTCCAGTTACTTGTGAGTTTTCTCATTTTCCTCTGTATGCAAAGGAAAAGGTAGCGATTTCTAAGTCTTGGAAGATTTTAGTCCTTTCCTTCATATCCATTGCCCATTTACAGAAATGCCAGGTCTGATTTAACATGAGAGTTTACTTTTCTGGCCTTTTGGCCTTTTTCTAGTCTTGGCACTGGGTACAAGTTTTATTGTAGTGAACAGAGTTGTTTTTTTCTTTAAAATCAGACATTGATAGCTTGGACTTCATTCACGGTGTGATTCATTCGCATTCAGTGATGTATGTGTAAGATGAAAAAGGAAAAAAAGACCTATGCCAGTGTGATCTAATAGAAGAGTTCCTTTATAATTTGAAAAAAAAGTACAGGAAAAGTAAAATCTGCAGAATACTTGAAACACAGTTCATGAAATGCTGATGGGAGAGAAATGACAAGGCCGGGGGTCTAGTGGTTTGCCAGGTTGTGGGATGTGAAAGCTAGTCAGCTACCATTACCATTTGGGTGACCACTTTGATACGGTAAACAAAAAGGTTAAAGGTTTCATGTTGTTTGCTCCTTCCCTCTTCCTTCTGGGAACAGTTGTGTCCCTTTTCTTGGCTTGATCAGCAGTAATCTCCTGACCTTATGAGGCATTTTCCCAGGAATAAAAGTCCCTTCCCTCTGTTCCCTGCCCTCCTGCATCCCATGGGATGGTGCTTCTCTCAGCAGTCTGACTAAATATCCCCCTCTGAGAAGAAGGTTGTGTCTTCCAAGGTCTTTTCACTGGGGTAGTAGGATTTTCTCTTTCCAGAGAGGAAACAATATTTATGATGGAGGATCTGCCGGGTGCTTGTGTTTGCTGTGCTTTTAAAGGCTCTAAGCTTTTCCTAAGCCTCTCAAGGGTTACTGGGTCAGCTACAGCTTCTGCTTCCTGAGGAATTCATTGGTTGGTTTCAATGCTAATGGTTCAAATCTGGTATAATGTACTAAGCCGGTGAAAGGCAGCATGCTCTTCACTGCTTGCTTGTAACATAGGGCAGAAAAACAATCTCTCAGGTTACTTGAAAGAACACAGCTTTTTCACAGAATGTCTTGATGTTACCTTTTGTTGAGTTTAATACTTAATTTGATACTTAAGATAATAAATCTAGTTTGTAGACCCCAGATCCTTTTTCATACTGAATTTCTCTTTGTTGAGGCTGTCATGTTACTGCACTACCATCAAAACAAAGGAGTTCTCCAATACTACAATTAAACGCTCTTTTTCTGTGGCTTTGACTTTTGATTGATTGCAAAGCGTGGCTGACATTTGTGCTTTAGTTGGACCATTTGCACTTTTTTTGCTTTTACCTGCTCACCTGTCATCACAAAACTTAAAGAGAACTTGCTCTGTATAGACTTCTACTCTGTCAATTTTTTGTGAAAGACTGAAAACTTACTGGGTGAAGAGGTCATGGTGTGTGGGATGGCTGCACAGGCGAGCACTGAAACACACTCACATGCAGCCTCCAAGTATGATGCCGGGAGCCTCATTCCCTTGGGCACCCAGTGTAAAAGTCTCAGCAACACTTTTCCTTTTGTCTGCTGGTTTCCCATAATTCGAGTGCTTCTGAATGTCAGAAGCAAAAAAAATACAGTCTCAGTGCAAAGACCAATATAAAACTAATATCCTCTTATTCCTTCTGAATCCAGAAATGGCTAATTTGATCCTGTGCAGGAAAAAAAAAAAAGGAAGAAAAAGTGTGAGTAGGTAATACTGGTGCTGCTAAATCAGAAAGGCTTGGGCTTTGAGGGATTTATGAGAATATTGAGTTACAAGGCCAGAACACACTATACCAAGCTGGGCTGTAAAAAAGGGGGAATAAAATTGTTGCTTCCAACTTAAACTCTGTTTATACCTTTTGCCTTTGACTTGTTACATAAAATGAGAATAGATAAAAGGAATCAATTTACAATTGTAACTGATGAGAAAAGTTACATGGTGTTTGTTTTGTACCTCCAATAGCAAAAGTGTGAACTGGAAAAGATAGGATTTATATTGGAAATTTATTTTTTTTATTAGTTTGATAGACCAAAACCCCCCAAATTGACACATAGGGTGGCGGACTTGCTGCCTGACCAGCAGCTGATTCTGGCCCTGGGAGTGCAGCTGGGGCCAGTCCTGCCACCCAGGGCTGCCCTTGCCAGGATTCAGTTGTTTTGTGCCCACCTGACTGCAGTGCTGCGGTCAGGGAGGATGGGGGGCATGACAAAAATGTGTAACTGAGGCCTCAGCTACTTTGGAAGTTGCATTTCATTGTGACCCTGAGTTTTTTGGGATTCTGGTCACTTACCAGATTTTTATTTCTCTCTGTGACCCCTGAGTCTAACAGGTACACATTTGAGCAAGAAGGTCTCCCAAGCTATATAGAACAGGCAGATAGTGAACAGTTTTGCACTTTAGATATGCTTATGACTTTCTTTTAATGGTTGGCACAACAGTTGAAGGTGATGAAGGGGAAGTAAAGAGGGAAAAAGAGGAGGGGGAATGAATTTTGAGCAGTAGGTTCTGCCCTTACTTTACTGGCTGCGGTGCCTTTGTGAATTGGGGAGAGCGCTGTAGCAATCAAGGCCAGATCTACCGCTGCTTCTACTCATTTTCTCCATGAGTAGTGCTGTGATGCAGGGTGGTAGTAGCTCACATGCTGGACTTGCTTCGAGTAGCCCAGCAAGCTCGGTCAGCTGCTGCTCAAAGACAAGTGACAGCAGAACAGTGTCCCATAAATGTCCCTCATAACACGCTCTTTCACAGCATAAGCTGTCTCTCTTCTTTTCTCTTCTTTGCCTTCTTATTTCTTTTTCCTCTATGACAGTTTTATCAGTCCTCCGGGTGTTTTAAATGTCACATCTCTGGTGGGTGTAAAAAGCTTTGCATCAGCAAGTTCTAACGCTTCCCTGTCTGGCCCGTGGAGGCCAAGGCATAGTTACCTGACCCTGCTATGTTAGCTTCCCTGCAGCAGATAATCCTGAAACAAGGGCATTTTGCCCTCCGGAGTACCACTTTGTTCACATCTCCTGTCCTTTCTGTGACTGTGTCTTGGCAGTCTGGATGTTGAAATCACTGCACTGTCTGGTGGCCTTAGGATTGGGACCAGCCTGGGAATAGCAGGTACCTGATGCTTTTCTCTCTGTCTCGGGGCAGAGCTGAATACTAATGTTAACTTCTTGATAATGTCCTTTGGGTTCAGCAGTCCAGGATGTTTGGCTTTTCTTGTGGCTTCTCTGAGCTTTGTACTTTGTTTCAGTCTTTTTGTGACCTTTCTGCTTGCAGATACACCTGCCACCATCGTCGTCACCTTCATCTGTTTCTCTTCCCTACAAACACGGGCAGCCCTCTTATTGTTAGGGATCAAGGAGGGCTTTGTGGGCCACTTTTCTACACTTCCTGTGTCTCGGTAAGTTGCTACCTGACCTGACCTACTACATAGTGACATTTTCTCTCTGCGGGTTGCTCCCTGCATATCCCTGAAGGGGACTACCTCTTCAGCGTTAATCTAACCCTTTTCCTTGCGTGGTCGGGGATCTAGGCCTGTGCTTCCCAACAAGCTACGTGGCTTCCCACACCTGTCAGCGTTTGTGACAGCCTTGCACAGAAGGCAGCGTGCTGTCCTTTACCTACAATCGATCTCAGTGCTGAAGGTTAAGGTGCTACTTCTCAAATCACAGAAGATGCCCAAGTGCTTCTACATTTTCTTCCCTTCCTTTCTTTGCTGTTTTCCCAGATGTTCCCATAAACTGTAACTAGTTCTCCAAGTTATCTGCTTACAGTTTTATTTGCCCAAAACTTAGTCATACTCTGCGGCTGTTCCAGCATACACAGAAGTACTTTCTGGTGTAAACAGTACTGGTGTGAGCTATGCCCTCTGGAGACGTGTTTGAATACATCTAGAGCCTTTTGTTTGACTATTGAGGCAGCACACCACTATTTCTCTCTACTCAGTTTCATACAGTGGACAAACCTTTCGTATATTAAAGAAAAGTGTCAGTAATAAATACTTTTTTCATATCTGGGAAACTGCTTAATGCTATTGGGGGCATCCAGAACCCTTGCCTGGAATCCCTTCCTTTCCATATCTTCTCTCCGAGCTGCCATACCACGTGGGAGTTAAGTCTCTGTCAGTAGAATCATTTTGTAGCGTCTTGTGATCTGGGTTGTCTAGAAGCGATGAATAATATCCAGGCGTTTGGCCTGTGGGCTGTCTCACTCCTCCCCAGAAGATGATGTACCCCATTCACTACCTGAGATACCTGGGTTGCAGCTCCTTCCATCTCTCCTGGTTCCATATTCTACAGCTGCACCCTGTGCAGTTAGCAGTGTCACTGTCTGAACTGAGCAGTTGCAGCACATAGGCCTTGGTCAGCTCTTCTTGTAGGAGCAATCTGCCTGCACGTGAGGGATTCCCTCTCCTTTCTGGTGACTCAGTTCCTTTGCCGTGGTCCTCTCTTGTCCCTCTTACCACAGTGACAGGAACAAAACAAACAAACAAAAATTCTTGCTGAAATCTGAGCCTGAAATCTGTTCAAAACTCCCTAAACTACTTAAAACTAGAACAAAGGACTTAATGAAACTGAGAAAACTCGAAATGAGAAAGGCAAGTTCTTCCCTGAGTAAGGTCGGTCTTTGCTTTAAGGCTTGTTTTCTGCCCAGCAACTTACTAACTTTTTCCTCTTGAAATAAACCCCACCTTGTCTCTTTTGGGTTCCAGGAAAAAAATCCTTCCTTCTATCACTCTGGGACTAGTCTTTTTTTATACTTCTCTCCCTGCCTGCATATTGCCATTGTGAGCTGCATGTGAATGCTTTTATGTATTTTAATATATAGCACTTAGATGCCACATTAATAAACATATGAGAACTTCATAGAGTACCAGAAAATGATAATAATTAACTAACCCAATATATGGCTCTATATGTATATAGAGCCTGTCTGTTTGCGTTGGGGACAAAAAGTAGGTACAAAATAATTCACTAGAAATGTCTCTGTTCATAGAAAACAATAGTATGAGGTATGCAAGAGAGAACAGATTAGCTGTGCTGGTGGCTCCATGAAGTCCAGCATGAGTTTGACCAAGCAAGTGGAAGCAGTGAAACAGAGAGACAGTTTGAGTGTTTTGCAAATGTTAATTCTGCGGTCCACTGCCTGGTGGTTGATGTAATCTTTCTGGGTTTTTTTTCCTCTTGTTCTTTTTTCTTTTTTTTTTTTTCATATTTAATATTTAAATGATTACACAACCATCAAGTCAGTTAAACATTTCTGCTGGCTGGTCATCTGCAGCTTTCCTGATTAAATTGTGGTCTGTTTTTCATTTGGATCACTCTTCTAGTTTAGAAAGACATTTTTGAAGTCTTCCTACTTTCTTCTACTGTTCTTTTAGTGTCTCCCAGTTCAGTATCATTTGTAAATTTAAGAAGGACATTCTGTATCCCATCATCCAAGTAGTTAATGGAAATACTGAATTGTAGTGGACAAGGGACATAAAGCTGCAGAAAATCAATTAATCCATCTTCCATATTGACTAGTAACTTGCCATTAACTTTTCCAATCCATTGTGCAGTCCTCTTATTTCAGCAATACTTTTAGAGCTTGCTTGTGAGACTGTTAGAGGAGCAAAGTTCAGAGCATCGGTCAGTCCAGCAGAGACAGGATTCTCTGCTGTCTGCGTATTCTCATATGAAAATAAGTTAGGACTATGGGATATATTTTGTTATAGAGGTTTTCCTTGTTATCTTCTGCATTCTCTATAGAAGGTTTTTATTTTAATTGTGTTTTTTAGAAACTGAAGTTAGCTTGGTTGTTCTTCCATTTGACATAGTCCTTTTTCCCCACTTACTGTGGCTCAAAGATTGCCAGAGCAATACACTATAGCTGGAGTATAATTAAACCTCTGTCTCACCTGTGTTTTTATTCCTCTACCCTTAGTTTTTAGTCCTTCATTATCAGGGTGTTTTTTGGGATTTTGGTTTTGTTGGTTGGTTGGTTTTTTTTCTTGTTCCCCTCCCCCCCCCCTAAATATGCAGTAATAATGAACTTTTTAAAAATTGAAGACTGAACCAAATATACATGTATTTCTCCTTTGTCAGGAACACAGAGTTTTAGATTTTTCCTTAGGGTGAGAGAACTCTTTTCTTGATCTGCTTTTTACTATTAATATACATTAAAGAAGGAGGAAAAAATATTTTTAATATTGGTAACTAGGTGCATATAATTTTATACTGATTTTTCCCCCTATTTTTTAATTCTTTTATATTCGTATTTATTTCCCCTTCAGCATTCTTTCCTAAGTTTCAGGTTATGTACTTTCTATCTTATTTCATATAGGTTAGTTTGTGCTTGTGCCCTTAATATTATTTCACTGAGGACCTGTCACTTCCCTGAACTAATTTTTTCCTTGAGAACTGCTTCCCATGGGAAGCAGTTATACTTGAGAATCTACTGAAAGTGTATTAAAATCTGCTTTCCCAGATACCATTGTATTCATTCTCCTGTTATCATTCTTTCCTCACTGTTGGTGAGTTTATTCCATTTCATGAGCACTTGTTTCTTTCCACTTTCATGTTCTTAAACAGTTTTTACCAATTGGTTAGAAACAAACCTAGAAAAGCCCCTTTTATTTTGTTATCCCCACTTGTGGTTTCCAGCAGATTGAAAGGTGTTACTCTTATCCTACTTGGCTCCATTCTCAGTAAGTGTCTACATAGTTTAAATATTCCATTAAGACAATGATCTATCTTTATATGATTGGTAATTATTCAAATAAAACCCTTATCACCTTGTCCAGGCTTGATTGCTTATGTCTCTTCCATTTCCCTTCCCTGGCTTTTTCCTATTTTTTTTTTTTTTTTTCTTAATTTTATCCTTAGATCAGAGACTTTTGAGGGGCTGTCTCACAGGGCATTCTGAACCTTAGAGAAAGAAGATCCACATATTTGTTATGCTAGGCAACATCTTTCTTTTCCAGAAAATGCTATCTCCTTCATGTAAATTCTAATTATGCAAATGATCACACAACTCTGTCTTGTTAATTAAGACATGATTTTTGTTATGCAGTGGACTTCCAGTTCCTTTCAGTTACCATATTGGTGAGAACACAAAATGACAACAAAAAATTTGTGTAAATTGTTCAGTGATATGTAAACAGATGAGTTAGTTGTCTTCAGTTTTTAACAAATGAAAGGATGCTGATTAAATATGTAAACAATCTGCATTGTTTCATGTGAAACCAACCTTTATAAAGCCATCATGATATCATGTACTCTGTTAAATGTTATTTTACAATGAATATTTTAAAACTTAAGCTAATGTTGCGTTAAAGTAATATAAAAATTACAAAGCTGCATAAAGTTAATAATGTGTTTATATTTATTCATTTTAAATAGGTCGTATTCCCATTGTGCAGAAAAGGATTGATTTTAGATGAAAACCAGTAAAACATGCTTTTGTCTTCCAATGTCTGACTCAGAAAATGAACAAAGCCATAAACACAAGTACTAGAAATCTTGCATTCGATACCAATCAACCAACTGTAAAAGTTATTCACACTAGCAGAGAAAAGTATTTCTTTGGGATGAAATACAAATGTAAAACAAGATTAAAATATATTATTTAAATAATACCTACTGATTTTATTTTGTCTCTCTATTCTTCATATCTTGTAAACAGGTTTTATTCACAAAAATAGAAGGTTTTAACAGAATTGCAGCTTAATATTCTACTTTTAAGCTTCACTCCAGTCTCGTAATTTCTTTAAGTAAATATGGAAATACAATATGGCTATTATTAAAATTCATTAAAATTAAAAAGAGTAAATAAAGAGCAGAATTCTGCCATCTGTTTTCCTGTATCCCCAGTATCACTTTGTGCACATGAGTTATGCCATAACGGCCATTTACAACCTTCTGGTTGACTACCAGCAATTTAAAAAGGATTGCAGATCCCCTTGGAGTATAGCCAAGCATTTTATATAACTTTGATACTAGAGGAAAGATACAGGATTTTAAAATTGTTTTTTTTAGAGAGTTTAAAGTACGCAGAGTTTTAGTTGCTTATTAGCAAACCGTATTTGCTGTCCACTAATTCTTTGTATTGCATGTAAATGGCGTTGATGCACAAATGGTGTTGAGGTAGGCTTACATGCATAAAACTGTATCAGCAGATCCATCGTTAATTACATACATCAGCTCTTTATAGTGAAAGGTTCTTTGGGGGAAAGATAAGAAAAAAACAGGGGGGGGAGAGAGAGAGAGGAGAAAAAGGTAACAGGAGACTGCCATTGGCCAGCTGGAGAAAGAAGCGATAGGGTCCCCTGATGAGCATCCTCGTTCTCCTCTGGGTGTTCTCCCTTCTACAGTATGTGGCAATGAGAAAAAAACTAAATTTTGGGTTTCTCTAATATAGACTAAGCCCTACAAAATAAAAGGCAAGACAGTCTGGGGGTTGGAGGGGAGAAGGAGCGATTCTCACGCCAGTGGCAGTCGCTTCCCAGGAGAACCTGTTGCAACAACAGCTGAAGGCATGTGGAGCCCTGTGTAATATTGACCATGTAAATAACAGCTGCTTATGAACAAGATGCTAGTACGTGTAATACCTGTTGTCTGTGGTTAAGGCAACTGTGGGTCAATAGGCAGCTGTATCACGTAAGGGTATTGTCTGGCTCAGGTTGATTAAGACTGAGCATGGGCTGCTCCACTTGCTTTGATTCAACCTAAGGAACTGTGTTCCTGTATACCCACAGAAAATTCAGTCCACTGAGCTGAAGAGAGTAAATTAAAAGTGTCTAGAAACCCAAATTAGAATTCTTACCACCACTTTGCATTTTGATGCCGTGTCTCATTTTCTTGCAAACAGAAAATTGTTACAATTCTGTGTCACTTTATTTCATGCTTTTGTAATAACTCTTGCTGCATCCAACCTGGAATTTAAACCTTTGCAGTTCTACGGCTATAATAAGAGTAAGGTTTATTGCCAGCTAGTGTTTCATCTGCTGGCTAGATGACTAGCTGTGCACCAGCTGTATAATATATTCTGTAAGGATATCATCATCACAGCACTCTTGCATCTTATACACCCACCAGGAAACCTGTTTTATCTTGTGCTCCGAGCATGGAA
Organism: Burhinus bistriatus; assembly: GCA_013397275.1. NCBI lineage: Eukaryota > Metazoa > Chordata > Aves > Charadriiformes > Burhinidae > Burhinus > Burhinus bistriatus. The sequence goes on from VYXH01010796.1 coordinate 353,976, forward strand.
TCCAAATGAGATGTCTTAAGGAAAAGTAAATAAGAATATTAGGAAATATTAAAGAGAAGTAATTCCTTTTCTAGCATGTTACTGTGAGAGAGTGTTTTTGGACAGGAGCAGGATGAGAACTCTCATAAATCTTTAGACCCTGATTGTGGGCTGATCTTGGAGTGGCTCGAACGAAGAATGGCCCAGAGCCTGGCTTTTAGCCACTCTTATGTTGGCTTCTGCCCTATGTGATTCTGGCTGGTTCCTGGCTGATGTCAGAGAAGACCCAGTGCTGCTCTAAATTAATTAAAAATCTTTGGAGGACTTTTCTGGCAAAAGGGATCTCCAGAACATATGGGCAAGGCTGTGACTCTTCCTATAACGGGGCAGGAGAACTACAGTACAACAGCAGCTCTGCTGGTGCTAAACCTCCTGGGAACTCTTCCGTGAAAAGAGAAGAGGAAGGGGTAAGAGCTCACCAGTCTCCCAGATGTGCTGGGCCACAGCCATGGACAGGCTGAGGACTCGAGATGTGCATTTTTGCCCAAAGGGCAAAAGGAGAATTACAATAGGTACAGGAGAATTATCATAGATGAAGTTAGTGACGTAGAATTAGTCTTCTTTTATTTGTCATTCTGCCAAATTAAGGTATTTGACCTAATACTTTTTTATGCTTCGAATCATCGTCAGATACATTTTATTTTAAAAAAAGAAAATTCAGGTAAAACTGTTTCTGATTAGCTTTGCTTTAAATAGCTCTAGTTCCCAGGTCTTACAGTTCTTCTGCTTTCAGCAAATATTTGAGAAGAGCACAGCCAAAGTGTGCCTCAACGCTAGTGCTGTTCCTCTTACAGAATATTAAACCATTTGTAGTCTGTTAGTTCTGCAGTTGAAGTTGCAAGGAGTTTTTGGCAGTGGATATAAAGATTTCAGTTGTGCTGATGGTGCATGAAAATGTCAGCATGACACTAGGAATGTATTACTTAAGGGATCTTTTTGTTGTCTGTTTTATTTAAACATAGAAAATTGTACATGCACACACAAAATTAACTAAAAAAACCCCAAACTAAGTATACAATGTCAGGTGCTCCAAAGCTAGAAAATGAAAGATGTAAGGTGGTTTGTGCTAGCTTAAATTTCCTTCTGTGTGGGTATATAATGCTATAGACTTTACTGTATAGTCTGGTTATGTTTAACAAGGAGCTGTTGAGAATTTTGTTTCTCCCTTCTTGTTCTCTTTCTTGTTGTGGCCAGTGTTGCATTTATTGCATATTAAGAAGAGTATTCAATTCTGTAATGATTTCTTGGCTTTGCGGGCCCTTGTGCAGAAGCTGTCTGAATGCTGCGCGAGCATTGATTTGTCCTTATAGTATTGCAGCTGGGCCGCTAAGTCACAGATTGAGAACAAAAGTTTCCATTAATGTTGAATGACAAATTTAAGAAATCTTTCATCCATAATACTGAGTAGTGGGTAGGATTTTGTATGCCTGGACAGCTAGAGATTGGTGCTTTATTTGGCTGCTTGCAGGGGAGAGAGAGGCAAAAGGTGATTCATGCCATTTTAAGAGATAAATCATCCCTTAGAGCCTGCTTGCCTTTCTCTGTTGAACTGGGTGAGCCTAACTCTTTGATAGCAAAACTTAATCCATCAGAGGAGTATAGGATGCTATAGATACCTCCTTGTGTTTCATATGTGCTTGATCTATCCCAAGGGGAGATCCATCCTGCATGCAAGTAAGATATAGTACTGGGGTGGGGGAGAATATGTGATTATGAAGTTAATGGTTATACCATAGTACTCTACATAATGCGGGCTAAGTTAAAGATACCACCATTCCCTTAAGTTAAAGGTACTTCCATTTTTACTCTTCCTAAGTTTGGGATGTTTAACTTTCAACTTTAATGAATGTTCTTTTAGCACACTTATAAATATATGTGCTATGTGTTATCATTTCTGTAATCTGTATCTAGACTGTCAAGGAGATTTGCAGTAGAGATTCCATTTGAATTTACATATGAGAAGTATCTCAGACAGTGCAAGACCTACAGAAACAATAGTACTCAGCTGAAGAGTAGGTTAGCATAAGCTTTGGCCATAAAATGTAATCACGTGAAAGGGGCAGGCACATTGAATAAGATGTGGTGTTTCCCATCTGCTGAAATAAATTCTCAGGTTTTCTTCAGCATATTAGTTAAGAGCTAATATAACATTTGTCTTTTCAAACTCTAAAATATCATCCTTGGAATATATGTTCATATAACTCCTGGAAACAGAGCAGTCTAGCTACAAAATGTATGTTTCTAATAAAGGAAGAGTTTTTCAGCATAATTTCTCAAAAAAACCATGCTGAGCATATTATGTAAAAGTGAAACATTTTAACAACATTAACCTTTGGCTCTAGCTGTCATAGAGACTTTCTGATCCAATTGAAAAAATGAAGTGCAAAATTATTTAAATATTGGAACTAGCAATAAAACTTGCATGCATAATGCTGAATTAAGTAGCATTTTGAATGATACAGCTTTTTTTTCAGGAACTTTTGATATTCGTATTTTTAACCAACCATTGCATTGTTGATTTATTTAGTGTTTACTCTAGCTTGCTGTGTCACAGATTTATGCTTTTCCTGGAGAATTTTTGTTTGTGAATAGCCTGAAAATGTTGCTGCAGACCTTTTCTCTATGTGAACTTCAATTTAGCCAAAACGCTAAGATCTACTAAAATGCTGTCTCATAAGCTTAAAATGTCTCATAAGCATAAAATGTCCTCACTTGTGACATTGAAAAAAAGAACTTGAAATCCCAGCACAGTATTTTTATTGCAAACGACAGTTTTCATCTGCTGGCTTTTGCTGCCAGAATAAGCATGTTTTCAGTAAGCACAAACAGACTTCTTCAGCTGTGCCTGTTTCCAGTTGTTCCCGTTAACTCCCCGAGTGGGTGGTACCGAAGAGCCACCTTTCTGGCACACTTGCATGCAGACAGCACATGGCCACTGATGAGTTTTGGCATTATGCTTTAATAAAAAAAGACCCCGCTCATATGAGAAAGCTCCGTGTGCGTCACTAAAGCTATTTCAGTCTTTGCTGCCTCCTGAGCTGAATGTAAACCGACATCGGTGACTCTCAATTCAAATATGATTTCGTAAAAGGAAGTAGGAAGCATGACTTTCAAGCTGTGTGTGAAGATGAGCTAAAATAGTAACAAAAGTATCTCTAGAGAGTACGAGAGGACAAAATAAATTCTCTTAAGCCTACCTATTGTTAAGAAAAAATGGATCTGGCAGACTCTTTTTTGTACCAGCTGGATGTGTTAAATTTTCCTTCTTTTCTTTAACATTGAGAGCAGGTATTGCTGTAGCAGAGATACCAAGGAACTAGAAGGATTCCGAGATTTCCTCTGTGAATTTCACCAATGGACCTCAATCCTAAGGAAAATCACACTTAAGCTTTAATAGCTGAGTTTCCGTGCAGCGACAATTACAGCCTGCTTAGAGAGTCCGAGAGGAAGGCTGATCGTGGTGGTGGCTTGTGCAATGAGCACATCTCCTTGCTGGCCGCTCTTGCAGGAGGGTGCATGTTAGTGTCAGGCGCCAGAGAGCAGCGGTTGTGATGTTTCCTAGGCAAGAATTTGGTGAGCCAACCCTTTGTAAGGTAGCAGTGCAAGCACTGGTAAGGGCTGGGCATAGTTCACATTGCCTTAGTTTTGGAAATAGATAATAAAATGTTCTCAGATCAAATGATTTCTCAGTGCCTGAGTCAGTAATGAAGTTTGGTTCCAGAACTACATGTTCTGGCTCACCACTTCTCTCCCAAATCCCTCAGGAGAGATCCATGCTATCAAAAGCCTTAATAATTCAGAAGCGTTTGAATCTCATTGTACTATTGTTGTACTCAGGCTACTACTTATTAATTACAATTTTATTGCGGTTTCTTCTTCCACTGTACTTTTGTTTTTCAGCTCCTTCACTTTGTTGGAAGTGCTGAGTACAGCACCTTGTGAAGGGAGGCACTAATCCAAGAGCTGAGCCTCAGGCATTAGATGGTTATCAGGACAGTGCTATCTGCTGTAGGAAAGTAATACAACTGCTATCTTAACCTGAAATAATAGTATACACCACACACACGCAAAACCTCCAACCTAGTGGTTAAAAAAACTCTTTTTAGACCATTTAGAATTAAAACTGGAAAGCAGTGATTTCCAGTTGTAATAACATGTCATTTTCCTTGTACTGGAGTATAAAATCCAGTATTTGTTGTCTATTATAGATTTTTATGTCCCTCACTCATAGGTGTATATATATACCACTAGGGTGGTCAAACAGTGGAGCGGGATGCACAGAGGGGTTGTGGTGTCTGTCCTTGGAGGTGCTCAAGGCTCACCTGGACACAGCCCTGAGCAGCCTGATCTAACCAGACCTGCTCTGGGCAGGGGTTGGACTAGATGAGTGTGAAGGCCCCCTCCAACCTCGACTATTCTGTAGTCCTGTCTTGCTACCAGACTTGTTTGATGCGTACACCCACACCAATAAAAGAAGGCTGGGAAGTCATGCTATGGATCGCTACTTTTAGTGATAGCAGGTATACTCTAATTTTCTGTTGGGACATTCATGAATTGTCACTGCTTCCTTAGCAATGAGATTGCTGAGCAGATGCTATTTTTAGAGATTGGACAATTACTTACCTGGAATGAGGCTCCAGCAATAATCAGCATCGAGGATGTAAATTTCCTGTGAATTGTTTGTGTACTCAGGTGGGTTGGATTTTTATTTCTTGTGTAACAGATGTATAAGTTAGTGTACAAAATAAAAAATTTAAAATAGGAAAGTTCTTTTATTATTTTTGTTTATTTTTTCCGTTCTTGGGCTGCTTTTGTGACAGTATATATTTCATAACATTGTAAACTTCTTTAAAATAATCACAAAAATCATGCAATTCTGTAAAACATCTAGGTTTTTGATGTGCTTTTGCTTTATATATTTGACTCTCAGTCAACAGCAGGGCAAAACAGAGTGATGTATTTTAAGATGGCAGTTACCAGGCCATCACATTGCTATTGATCTTTGTCCTCTGTGGGGTATCAATATTGCTTGTAGCCCAAACACTATGTACAAGGCTACTCTGTGGAAACAGTGCCAAACGCAGGTCATCGTTTGACATACTTACTGCCTACCAAGACTGCTAATGAAAAGTTCAGGAGTAGTATCATCTTTCCTCAGCTGAAAAAAAATTGTGTGGTGTTTTAAATTTTAATGAGTGCAAACCTGATAGTGTTTCTAGAGAGACCCATTATATTCATTACCCAAGAGCAAAATAATTCCTTGCTTTCAGGATAAAGTTACAGGCATCTGTGAAAGTGGGTATGATGAAGAATGTGTAGCATTATGTATGAATAGTGAGGAAGGAGACTTGTTTTGAGACAAATTTTCCAAACTTTAACACTGATGCCAGCTTTGACAAGCACTTTGTCAAAATGATAACTGGAGTCATTTTCTGAGTCAGTTCTTGACTTAGATGATCAGAGGGCTGGAGCACCTCTCCTATGAAGATAGGCTGAGAGAGTTGGGGTTGTTCAGCCAGGAGAAGAGAAGGCTTCAGGGAGACCTTATAGCAGCCTTCCAGTACTTAAAGGGGGCCTACAGAAAAAATGGGGAGGGACTCTTCACCCCTTACTCGATGTGGAGGGGAAGATTGTCAACAAGGATGAGGAGAAGGCTGAGGTACTTAATGCCTTCTTTGCCTCAGTCTTTGATAGTAAGTCCAATCATCCTCAGGGTATTCAGCTGCCTGAGCTGGAAGACAGGGAAGAAGAACAGAATAGACCCCCCATAATCCAAGAGGAAGCAGTTAGTGACCTGCTACACCAACTGGATAGCCACAAGTCTATGGGCCCAGATGGGATCCACCCGAGAGTGCTGAGGGAGCTGGCGGAGGAGCTTGCCAAGCCACTCT
>VYXH01010796.1:375539-386868 GCA_013397275.1 Burhinus bistriatus
AAAAAAAAAAAAATCTACTAAATTCAGCTGCTGTGTTGCCAAATGTTTTATCTTCTCCTGAGAGAGAAAATATACATTTTGAATACCCAAAACCAGAAAATATTCCTGAATGTTTGTAGTGCTTTGAGTACTGAGGCAAAGACGTGTATTTTCTAATGATACTAATTTATATGGAGCCTGGTCTACAGAGCAGGTATCTTAAATCAATCCTGAAGATTTTAAAGTATTTACATGAACATTAAGAGAAAGACAGAGGAATTCAATCAAGTTATGGTAGTAGCTTCATTTGATTAAATGAATTGAAAAATGTGTCTGTCTCTCTTGTGAAACCATGAATTTGTTTGTAACAACCAACTTTATTACAATTGCAGTTTGTTTATCAAAATTCCACTTAAGTTCCCTACCTCTCTTTTTTTTTTAAATATATTTTTAGTTTACTAATATCTGTCCATCACAAGTGTGTAGAACACACCTTAATCTTTTATTTTACGATGGCTTCAAACTGTCATATCTACTGTTCAGGCTCACTTTTTCAACAACTGCATTTTTGCAGTAGAAACTGTCCATGGGCCTATATTGTAATTTTATAGTTAGAGCATCTGAAATGCTATCATATTTTTTTGTATCCTAAAAACACTTGAACAGCAGAACGTATGAAATTTTCAGAATGTTGTGCAGAATTTAGAGGTGAAAGAATGGGCAGCATACTTTGGTTACCAACCGAGTGATTGCTAGTAGTGCTGTAATTTCCATTGCATTGAGTTATTTCTGCAGGCAGTAGTTTTCAGAAACCTGTTTTTCTGGAGAAAGAAGAAAATCTGGTTAAATTTATTTAATTACATTGAAGATTTGGAGAATATTTATGAATAGTTCTGTGATCTTAATATATAGGGTCTGCAGTATTTTTTTTTTCGCTTAAGACATCCCAAGAAGGGTGGAAGAGGCATAGTTTGTGACTAACACAAGAAGTCAAGTGACTTTGAAATACAGTTCAATTATTATTCACAGGCTTCCTATTTTTGAAAGTATAATAAATGAAAAATACATAAATTATTTAATGAGTTAAAGAGATTCTAAGTGAATAAGTTAACTTCATTTTTTGACTTTGAGTCGGGGATTTTTTTTTCAATATAAACTAGTGCCACAAAAACAAAAAACAAAACAAGCTGAAGAACCAGTGAAAAACAAAAGAAAAGGAGGCTCATAGCCATTATAATAATAAATATTATATTGATAGATTAATCAACCCATGCGGTCCTCATGGGCCTCCAAATAGGATGACAATAATGGTGAAAATTACTTTGAAAAAAACCCAATGAACTAAAGATAATTAACAGTAAAAGAACTAGCACAGAAGATGTTAACTTAGTGTCAAGACTGAGAATGAAAAAAGGAGATACTGATATCTAGCTGATCAAATGCTGCATTTCTTTTTTACAGGAAAACCCTAACCACCCTGGCTTTTTTTTCGTGGTGATTTTAGTTGAATATAGAACTGAAGGAGTTTTAATATGCCTTATTATGAGTGATTTATAGCATTTGTGCTGGCCTGTATTCAAGAAAAGATAATATGTTCTTTTTATACTTATGAAGAGGATGAAGGAACAGTGTTGCTAGAAGAAAATGTTACATGATTTCTGTGGCTGTTTTTAGGAGCAGGAGTATAGAAACAGGCTGAGGATCTACTCACAGGCTTTCCTGGCAAGGGCAGGCTCAAAGGCACAGCTCTGTAACTCAAGGATTGACCGGCATCATGGCATTAGATTTGTGGATAATTCGAATCAGAAAATTTACTTTACTCAAACAGAAGAGATCACTGTCCCAAGTGTCTCTTCAATCAGTAGCTGCATGTAGGCTTGACAGAAATATTTGTTGCATAATTTAATAGCACATGCCGCTGTATTAGTTATGTCCCACTCATCGAGCAGCTGAAAGCAGGTCACTAAGGTGGTTTCATAATAGTTTGCAATGATTAATTATGGGTTTGGATAAAGTCAATGCAAGCGATACTGCTTGCAGATCGATTTAGAGTTAGATCCAGTTTGACATAACGGGAACAGCAAGGTAAGCATGTGTTACCAGTGGGTGTCAAGAGGTGGGTAAGATCTTTACATACAAGGGTCATGTTGTACTTCATGTTTGTGGATCGCTTTTGTGTATGTACTTCCTTTCTGAAGAATAATTTAATACATTACTTAAGATCAGGATTGCGCATTGTAAACAAGAAAGCTTTTTTGTTGTTTGGTTTTGGTTTGTTTTGTTTCAGATGTAGTTAGCAGGTATCTGTTGGATTCAGCATTCAGGATAACACAGCTTTGCATTTTGAAAATGTATTTATTTCTGAGTTCATGATGATTTTTGCTTAAACTGTTTTACTTACTTGCTAAAGAGAGTAAATATTTTATGTTTATGGTATAACCGTTGGGTGCTGTATATTCTTTTGGGGTAGAGGTTGAACAGCAGTGCTTTACTGTATTCACTTTCATTTTGCCCTGCCTACATCCTCGCTCTTTGCAACAGGATCCAGGTCTCTGAGACAAGCTGGGATCAATTTCCTCTCTTCTGCCACCCATTCTTTTTAGTTTTCACTATTAGTAGGTCATTTTTCATTATTTCTAATAAATGTATCTTATGACTACTGTGCATTTTTAGTTAAAATGATTAAAAACGCCAATTGTAGTCCACCCTGAGATAAATGTAGGTATTATTGTACCAGTATCAGGCTGATTTTGTCTTCAAGAGTGATTTCTTTTTTGTTTCTTAATTTTCTATAGACACGCTAGTGATATTTCAAATTTCAGTCAATGATAGCCATTTTGAATTAGTGTTCATTGCTATAAAATAATTCAAATGTTGGCCAAGTTCTGTTGTTTACATTGGTGAAAGTCTTATCTATTCCAGTCAACTAGTTTGGATTTACACTGGTGTAACAAGAATGAACTTGGCCATTGCTCTGTTTTGTAATGATGTCTGACATATGTCTGATGTAGCTGTGTAAAAGGGGATCAAAGGAAAATGTTATAGTAGCTGTTACAGATTGCCTTCTGTCTTCTAATCCTAATGTACTGCACCTTTAAATTTTTCCCTTTGTTTTATTGTGTTTTGAACTCATGTTTGTTTTGGTTTTTTTTATTTTTTTTAATTTATTTATTACTCTGGACAGTTTTATTTTTCTTTACCTGTTAATTCCTTTTTAACCTATCTTTACTTTCCCTGTCATCTGATAATTCTGAATTGTTTGTCTGTATATAGCTATAGACATAGATGCCACTGGCTTAGATGCAGAAGAAAATGATATTCCAGCAAACCATCGCTCCCCCAAACCCAGTGCAAACAGTGTAACATCACCCCACTCCAAAGAGAAAAGAATGCCCTTCTTTAAGAAGGTAACACCGACTTCCAAGCTCCCATCTGTCCACCTGCTCACCTGCACTGCGTCACATTTCTAGTCCTGTTAACTGTCTGCGTCCTTTGACAAGCCAATAACATGCATGCTTTGTTGTTCTTTGTTTCTTTTCCATGCTGCTGTAGCTAAGCAGAAGCAGAAATCGGTAAGTTTTATCGACATTACCTGTGTTTATCCTGCCATTGGCATCATTAGCATTATTACCCCAGATTAACAATGCAGCTATTCTAGACTTAAGGAAGAAATGTATCAAACTGTTAGCAGATCCAGTACATGAAAACAAAGAGTCCTAAGTTCAGCGCGTGCGTGAAATTGTGCTACAGTACTTATCCTTTTTGATGGAATAACAGGACATGCTTAGAAGACCTTCTGAAAGTTTGAGAAATTTATTTCTAACAAATCCATATAACACACCTCTCTAGTGCATGCTTATTCTTTCTATCCCTGTCTTTCTCAATTTTTTTTCCCTTATAACTCAGTCTATTGACATCATTATTAGAATCTAATCAGATACTCACATTGTACTTAGAAAACAAATAGTCAAAACAGTTGTATTTTTAATGTAGTCAGTATTTAAACTGCTAATTCGCTAGGTGCAAGATCTGCAGGTGAGCAAGACCAGTGGAAAACGTCAGACTTGTTTTGACAGTTTACTTTGAGTTTTTCCTGTTGTCATGTATAAAATATCAGCCAAATATTCTTGTCATCCATCAGTCATGCTTTTTTAGTATCTCAGCTATTGGAGATGGTACTGGTAGTTCCCAGGAGAGCTAATGTCTCTCCATAGATAACCCAGATAACTACAGAATTATGCAATTGGCATCCTGTTACAGCAAAATGCAATACGTTTCTAGGGTCTTTGCTGGCATAAGTTATCAAGACATTAGGTAACAGCCAAACTATGAAGTGAGATACCACATTTCTATTTTTTTGATTTTAAATCTTTAATCTTCATATCTTTTATTCATTTGTTTTTAACCACTCATATCTAAAGGTAACAATAGATTGTTACAGTGCTTATAAACAGTGCCAAGTGACACTGTTGCCAATGCTGTGGATGCTTTCATGTTTAGTAAATAAAACTTTTTTTCTCTCTCTCTTTTCTTCTTGAACTCTTTTAAATAAAATAGAATAATTTCCAAAGGTACCAGTATTTGCTTCAGGAGGGTCTGTTAAGTACCGTGTCATTCACAGCCCACCATGGAAATCAATAGCAGTTTCTTACTTCTAATTCCTTATTTAATCATATTTATAACCATGTATAAATGCTAAGGAAGAATAATACATGTTGACATGTTTCAAAGATGCAGCTTCTAGATGAACCACCTTGGACCTCGATGGTGGCTAGTCCCATCTCTTTCTTCATTCTGTGGTGCCTCTTTTCTTCCATATAAAAATCATTACTGGTTTTAGTCAGGTTTGTGATACTGACATTTACAGTAAATACTGTATGGGCAAACTAATCATGCATAGTCAAACCACTGAGCAAAAGCTGCATGGTCAAAACTATGCTAGTTTTTATTCAAGTTCATACTTGAACTTGAATCTGCAAGTGAAAGCTACATAGCTCAATGCCAGTCCCTTAGAAAATATTATATTCTGTAATGCTAAATTAAAGGACTTTAATGCTTCCATTAGATAACTTTTACTCAATTTTCTGCTGACAGCTTCATTACTTCAAGCTGTAAAGATTAAAGAAAAAATTGCCTGTTTCGACAGAACAGATTTTTAAAATACCCCATATTCCATCAAATAAGGTAATTTCTGTGCTTTCCCTAATTTTCAAATAACTGGTTAACTTCTAGCATGAATACCTTCGGTTGAGTCAGCCACACAAAGATCTGTTGCATCAGGACACTTGTGCTATAAGCACTTACACATCTGTAATGAATTTTTCTTAGGATCTGTCTCTAATATGCTTATCAGATTATTAGTAATATTAGCAGTTACAGTGGAGGGTTCCATTTTGATACCGGCACAGCATAACTGCAGGGTTTTGCTTTGAAATGTGTTGAGTCAGATTCTGCACTGTGTGAAGTAAATTCATTTCACATGCTTATGATGCCTTGGGCACTGGTATTCATTCTTATTTACTAATTATCTGGTGAAGCTACAGGTAACAAAAATTAAGATAAAATACATTGAAAAACATTCACAAAAGTGTTTTCCATGTTTTAGACTGCTTTAGACTGCTGCTTGTGTAGCATTTTGTGCTGTCACTGTATTATGTCTGTCTTTGTGTTTTTGTGTTTTGGAATGTATATACTTATTTTAATGTTATTGTGAAACGCCTTGGGATACGTTGAGTACTGAAACAATGAACAATGACTGTATTCTGTGATCTTGACTGATGTATTTGTACTATGTAGGCATCTGAAAAATAGATCTGGCATACTTTTTTCCATATCACCCCCATGTTCCTGTGTCTGGATTTCAATCATTTTTTTTTCCCCAAGACAAAGATAAACCAAAACCTCCCTTACAAACAAAAAACTCTTTCTGATAAGACTAATTCTTGGTGATACATATCAAATAGCCATTTAGTAAAGAAAAAAAATTTAATTTGTTTATATTTTATTTTGATAACAATATTTTTGCAATCTTTGGAAACAGGCAAGCTTTTTGTCTTTGTGTTTTAAAATACTTCTTATAAATTGTGCATGATACATCAGTAAGTAATTTGGTGAATATCGTACTAACAGAATCCATTCTTGGGTGTTGACGGGAGCTTCCCAAAGTGGAAGGATTGTTATCCCAAGCTCTGTTTATGAAAATTTTCTATAAATACTAACTCGATCAGTCATTATTATGATTTGATTTGCAAGTGAATTGCGGATGCAAATGTGGAAGTCAGACTAGGAGTGCTCCCATGAGAATTTGCAGTGGTGTCACAATGTTTTGTCAAGCAGTAGGCAGATCTGAACATAAAAAGAGATGTGTTATACTTTTCTCCTCCCTTCTTGTTTTATTTTTCTCCTTCATAATTTGCCTACATAAAATTTTGGTGGGAAAAAGATGTCACAGCTCTGGAGTCAGTCATTTCAAATCATTAACTATTGGAAATAACCTTTTTAATTAACCAGCTAGGAATTATGGAGTGGGACATGTGAATGTCTCCAGAATAACCGTTTTGTAGCTATCCGGAGCAAATATGAAAACATTAAGAAAACCAAAAGTCAAAGAAAAGCTTTTTCAAAAGAAATCCCTGAATCTGTTATATCCTTATCTTGTACTACTGGTTTTCAGGAAAAATTAATGAATCCATGATTCCTGTGTTGCTGACATCACTGGAAATTCAGCGTTCCTAATATTGTAAGTAATGTGTAACACTTTCTCTAGGTGCTGCAATGCTGACAGCTTTTTCTGTTTTGCAGACAGAGCACATCCCTCCCTATGATGTAGTGCCTTCTATGCGACCAGTAGTTTTAGTGGGGCCTTCTCTGAAGGGATATGAGGTAAGTGATTGTTGTGAATGGTTTTATTTTGCCAAAAATACTGTACTTCATTTGTATTTGAATGTTCAAAGGTAGTTAAGCTAAAGAACATAATTTATATCATAGACAAATATCTAGACAGTTTTTATTTCTACTAAATAGCTGCTTACATGTGTTTTATTTCATATCAGAATTCAGACTGAGAATAAATTGCATTCCAATCCTATTGTTCAGATAGAAGATTTACTTTCAACTTTATTATATATTATTATTAGCATCAAGTATTACAAATTTCCTGTGTGATTATTAATTTGTTGTTTGTTTGCTTGTAGGTAACAGATATGATGCAAAAAGCATTATTTGATTTTTTAAAACATAGATTCGAAGGGCGGTAAGTACTTTGAAATGCACATCTACTTGAGTTCAGGTCCTGTTTAGGTACTACCAGGCTTTTAAAATATTGAGACATTCTTGGAAAAATACATGTAGAAAATTAGGAATGGCAGCTAATTCCTCGTTCCGTGGACTATAGGACTTCCTTAGCAGAGCACACTGAGGCTGTATTGCAGTGGGAAGCATTCAGGATTGTATATTTGTTGAGAGTGGAAAAGAGGATGTCTTCTTGTTCATGAATTGAATGATGATGTTGAGGCCTAACCACTTAGTAGTTCTTCTTTCTATTAGTCAGGGTTTTCAAATCTTAGATATGTACCTTCAGAGTTGGAAGCTAACAAAATAGTGAGTGTTGCAAGCAGAAAAAAGTTGTTGCATCTTTATGTCTTGAAGTATTTTAGAGCATATCTAATTTTCAGTTGCTGATCCAATTGTGGCGGGCTGAATCCACAAATACGCTCAATGCAACTGCTGTCTATAGTAGCAGATTTGAAGCATTGCAAACTTCAGCAGCAATCTGAATCAGTACTCAAGGTCCTCAACAAATTTGTACAGGAGATCCTTAGATTCATGGTACTGCTTTCACTGCCACTCTGCTGTCAAGCTGACCCCTCATTGAAATTGTTTCACTATATGAACATACATACCCTTTTTTTAAGAACAGACTTGTTCTTGGTGTTACATATCTCAAAAGACATTAAAATGACCTTAAAAAGATGTTAAAAGATCTTAAAATAAAAACCCAGCATTTTTAGACTGATAAATCTAGCTTAACTGAATATACCATAATTGCATTTGAAAAAGGGAAAAATTATTTTCTATTTCATGTGGGAAGGAAGACTGCGAGGAAAGGAAAAAAAAATCCGAACCAAAAACCCAAAAGTTGTAAAAGTTTGTAGTGTTCATCAATTAGCAAATAAAGATAACTTAGGAGTACCCCACATTACATAACGGATTTCATTTTAAGACTAATGGCATTATCTGTGAGGAGCTGTGCCAGAAATCACAATCTTTGGTTATGTTCTTAGCTTAAGTTAAATCATGTGTAAATTTCCAAAATGATGTTACTAATCAGTATTGTGCAAATAATTCTGTTTTTCCATATTAACGTCTGGCTTTGTTACATTTGGTAGGGTTTGAGATAAACATATACACATGTTGAGCTCATTGGGAAATGACCTATTTGGTTACATTTCAGATGAACAGCATCTGACTGTGCTTGCTAGAGAGGAGCCCTCCCTGTTCTTAGCAAATCCATTTCCTCCTTTTAAATTGCAAGTAAAATCATACAAGGAAGAACGAGGGCATAGCATCAGTCTCATTTAACCCTCGGCACTGGAAAAATGTGACCCCTAAACATCATTAGACCAGAGAGTTGGAAAGGGAATTTATCCAAAGGGTGCATTTTGACCCTGTAAAGCAAAACAAACCGAGTTAACTGTTTTCCTAGGAAGAAGAATATGCAGAAGGTTATGTAGCAGGTCAGCACAAACAACTGGAAGTAACCACTTCTTTCTTGGCTCATCTTTTCTCATAAACACAAAACTGAGCCTGCTGGGTACTCAGCCCAGAGATTTCATTTGCTTGCTTCACTGTGTTGCACTCCACATTTTTGGGTGGCCAGCATATTGCTGGATCTTTCTGGAAAATTATAGGTAACTCTTGTACTCTGTTAAAAAACATATGCTAGTAACCTGAACAATAAAAATAAGAGTTATATGGCTGTACTAGTTTCCCTGCTAAGCCTTACCTTTACTTGTTAACTCTGCATATCCCTATATGTCTTACAGGTATGGTTAAATAAGCCAAGTTGTCGTTCAGTACCTTTCAACAAATTAATCAAAATTAGGGGAAGGAGAAACCAGCCTATTCATACTGGGGATACTGGTGCAAAGTCTAACCACATCAGGCCTGGAGCCCCCAGGGAAGTCCCATCTTCTGCAGCATGTCTCTGACCTCCTCCGGCCTCCCCTCTCCCCAAACATGTGACTTTGCAGTCAGTGGTCATACTGCATTTCAGTACTGTGCAGAAAGGGGGATGTCTTATCAATAGTTCTTGTAGCA
Source organism: Burhinus bistriatus (assembly GCA_013397275.1). Taxonomy (NCBI): domain Eukaryota; kingdom Metazoa; phylum Chordata; class Aves; order Charadriiformes; family Burhinidae; genus Burhinus; species Burhinus bistriatus. The sequence goes on from VYXH01010796.1 coordinate 384,837, forward strand.
GTATTAGTTAGATGAAGTTTCTTCTCTGTTCACATTGTGCAAAGCGTACTGTGCTGCTGAGGAGTACTTGTTTTCCTGTAGGCTTAGCCATCTTCTAGTGTTAAGCGAGTCTCTCTTTCTCCCCACATCCCTGCAAGACAAATAACATTCTGTTCTATTCTACTGTATTTTATTTTTGCAGTATATCAATTACACGAGTCACAGCAGACATTTCGCTTGCCAAACGCTCAGTATTAAACAACCCCAGTAAGCATGCGATAATAGAGCGATCTAACACAAGATCAAGCTTAGGTAAGTACTTATAATGATGCTATCTACAAATTGGCTGTAAAGTATACTACTCTCAGTTCATATCCGTAAGCTAAAAATAGCCTTCTCTCTGCTGTGAGAAAATCACGATTCCCATAATTCAGAAATCCTGGCACTAGAAATCATTTTAAAATCACTGCCAGATAAACTTCATATAGTACTGATTTTGGTTTATCCTGCTTATGTTCAGTTTTCATATTTTGCTGTTTGCCTCATTGGGGAGAAGTAGCCATCCATAACGTAAATAAAATCTGGAGAGATGTTCTTCTGGTTAGATAGAAGTGACGGTTTCAGAATACCTGATATTATATAGATGTTATTGATTTTATGCATTATCTTTCATAAGATTATTAGTAGTGATAGCTACTGATACTAGAACTGAAAAAAAAAAAATATTGAGGTACACATTTTCTGAATTTTAAATCAGTTTAAACTAATGCTGAGGTTAGTGCAAAAAATGAAGTATGGAAAAGGGGAGACATTTTTAAAAAACTGTATAGCTAGGTTCATAGCATACATATCTATCACCTTACATGAGTCTTTTTGTACTGTTGTATAAGTAATGAAACCTTTATTAGCCAGAAAAAAAAACAAGCTTAGCTGGAAAGATGTAACTAAATGTCACCATCTACAGTACAGGTGGCTACACTGGAGCTTGCCATCCCAAGGTGTCCTTAGAGTAAACGGGAAAAGGTCGTCACTTTGGCGTCTCAGCTCATGAGGACTGACCTCAGCCTTTCCTCTAGCACAAGGTGTATTATATCTGAGACTAGCCAAGATGAATCCTGCCAGGAGGCTTGTGTTAGATTGCTCAGCTGAGATATGGGACACCCAAGCACAAGTCCCTGCTCGAGTACAAAAAAAGGAGGAACTTGAACTCGAATGTCCTAGAACGCAGGTGAATGCTCCAGCCAGGTTCTTGTCTTTACAAGGCTGCAGATTTCTCTTAGTAGCCTTTGAGAGAGCTTGGTTTCCCCTGAACACAGCTTTATATCTGGAAATCTTGTAAATTTTGTGAAATGGGAAAGGAGTCTCATTCATCCTACTAAATGGGTTCTTTATAAGTTTTATAACAGAATTTATGAGTACACTTGCACTTTCACTGAATATTTAACATTTGCCTAATACAGCTGTCCTTCTTAGAATGAGCTTCTCTGCCTTAAAAAGTTTGACTTCCCTTTTTTGACAATTTGCCTCTTAAAACCCTTGCTTTCAGCTGTGTTGAGGCTGTGAATCTTTAGTTCAAATAGTCTGATAGCTTCCAAGTATGTCTTATTTTAAGTGTACAGTGCACTGACTATTATCGGCTGCTGTTGTTTCGTGTGAGCACCAGTGATACCACCAGGAGCAGTCTGAGAAGTATGAAGAAGTGTTACAGAGCCTTGGGAGTGATGTTCAGGGACACTGGGGCGCAGGTAGTTTTTTCATCAATCCTTGCTGTCAAAGGAAGGGGGTTTGAAAGTGCCAGTCGAATCTGGCAAACTGACAAATGGTTACCGGACTGGTGCCACAGCCAGGGGTTCAGCTACTTAAACCATGGGACTCACTTTGAGAAACCTGGTCTACTGGGGGCTGATGGGGCCCATCTGTCAGAGAAGGGGAAGAGCACCTTTGGTCAGAGGCTTGCCAAGCTGGTGAAGAGGGCTTTCAATTAAAGTTGCTGGGGGAGGGGAACCTTAATCCATCCCACTTCTACCAGTTTGATGCCAGTGCCAGCAATAGA
>VYXH01010797.1:0-64780 GCA_013397275.1 Burhinus bistriatus
GGGTTTCCTGGCTCTAATAGCAAACAGTAAAATTTGCCATTCTAGTACTATCTGCCATGCCTCACCCCTCAGCATAAATAGATCATTGGAAAGGGCAAGTTAGTTTGCTCTCTTTTGTTAGTTTCCTCTCCCTTATTTTTTTCCTGTGTCACCCTCTCTCCANCAGTTACATCCTACTTCTAAATAAAAGCTTTTACATTTCCCATACAACCTTCCCAAGCAGGGTCACAACAAACTTGTAGGAGTGGCTGTGATGCAAAGTTTGTGACATAAGCTGGAATAATACGTCAGAGTTAAACTCAACACTTTTGCTAAGTGATGCTTCTGTGGTGATACTGCCTTGGAGTAGATGAAGCTGGGGGTTTCTGATCAGCTGATAAAAGCCTCCCAGAGGCCGAATAGGATGCCAGTGGGATTCTGGGGTTAATTAACCCCAAGTAATGAGGTTAATTAACTGGGTAACCGTTCGAAATAGAACATGGCAGGATACTGACGGCTTACCATGTTCTTGTACTGTGTCAGAGACAAGTCTTCATGTCAGGAGAAGGGATTCCAGACCAGTAACTCATTCAGGCTTCACTCTCGTCAGTAGGAAGTAACTGTCTGATTAGTTTCAATACTGAGAAATCATTTGGGTGACAGCGATTACAAAATGACTTAGTGAGAAAGGAAGGAATGAGAACAGCAGAATAAATGTAAAGGTCCTCACAAACAAAATTAAAAAAATGGCTAGTAAGTTGGGTTTTCTGAGGTCGTTTTTGGGATTGAAATGTACAAAAAGCCAAACCAAACCCAACCAAAAAATCCCAGCAGTTACTGTGAGGGACTAGATTGGAAGAAAAACAGTAACTACTCTGATGCAAGGGAAGGAGAAACAGAATGGTAGTAGGAGGTAGCATGGCTCCATCAGGAGTTTTGAAAGGACTGGAACAACTGAGCAAAAGCATAAACAAGGTACAAAATTAATTGAGTATAGATAAGACACAGGGCTAAGGATGATTGGCATGGACATGCTGAAATGAAACTGGAAAAGCTGAGGCCCAAAATTAATTACTAGAACGTAAAAGCCGACAAGAGGGCTGGCATCCTCACAGAGTAGATCTCAGTGCAGAAAACAGCAGCCAGCCCAGAGCAGGGAAGGACTGAGATGGAGAATCATAGGTTTGATGTAGCAGGGCATGAGGATTTTCATCAGACTGTGAGGAAAGACCTCGTCAAAGGAAACCTGGGTGTAATGATCTAGGAGACCTCTCTGGAAATTCATAGAGAATGTGTGTCTTCTGCTTGACTCCTTTCCCTTACTGTGGTACCTCTGCCTCCTTCTTGCCCTTTTATGTACTCAAACATCCCCACTGAAAAAGCGATCAAGCATGTGCTCCTGCTAGCCTGAGACTTAGTTTGGCTGACTGGTTACTACTGAGCAGGACGTGCGTGGCAGCCGAGTTCTCCCTGCCTTGGTCCCTCTCCTCCAGCCAAACACCGTTTTTCACAAAAACGGTGGCACGTTTGAGAGTTCTGCTTTTCTTTCAAATGTGATTTAAATTGTTTTCCAGGCTTGGGGGCTGGATGTCTGCCAGCTGATTTGCACAAGCATTGTCTCTTTAGGAAGCCAGGATAAAAAAGAACTGGAAAAATTATAGATCTTAGTTGAAAAAAATACAAGAACAAATAATTTAGTAAATGTCTGCAGACCAGAGGAATAACATGCTGAGAAGCCTGCACTAGGTTTTTTTTCATCATCACAATATCTAGCTCAGGTAGGATCCATTTTCCAGATATCCTCAATTGAACTGTGGGAAAATCTTCAATAACGCCTCTTAGTGATTTTGACTGACAACCAAGGGACTTGCCCAGCAAAAATTGGGTTAAGAAAAAATGCAAATACACAAACCAACTCTCTGGCTGAATAGGTTGCAGCACTGCCAGTCAGATCAATATGATTTCTAAAACACACAGGCAAACTGCAATTCCTTGTTTGTGCTAAAGGCAGGGCTTTTATATGGTGTTAGGAAACCTTAAGTATTATCGTCCTGCATGACTGAGAACGTGAAGCCAGCATGTGTCTTCATGGAGAGGTTTCAGCTCGGGGCTCATGTTCTGTAAGGAGACAGTCCTTGCTTCCCAACTGCTGCCGATAGCCGTGCCTGATCTGAAATAGATCCAGAGCTGCTAATAATGACTGGGGCCAATACTGGGCTTTTTTTCCTTGCTAGTAAAAACAGTTATTTTCAAAATAAGATGCAGTGCTTGCCAAAGGAGGAAAAAAAATGACAATTTTTACCTTAACAGGAGTAATTTGGGAAAACTGGAGTCATTTAGGAACACACTCCAACACAGCTGGAAATGCATTAAATGTGTTGGTGTTTGACTTTATTGAAAATGAGGAGAGCTAGCAATAGCCCAGTTGAAAGCTAGCATTGCATTAAAGGAGCTCAAGCACACCAGCACCAGCAAATGTTTAAAGGAGTCTGAAGATTTGCTGCAGAGGTGGCAAGCTCAGCAGCAGGGTGTGCAGTTTGAGTAAGGAGGCTTTAGCGTAGTGTTGCATTTGTCCTCTCTAAACATTAATTTTTAATAAATATGACTTCAAAGATTAATTCTCGTCAACTCATGTGTGTATTCTCTTTCCATTTCCATCCAGCTCTGCCATTCCATGTTTAAGTAAATAATGATTGTAGTGGTGCTCCTGTGACAAGACTGGCAGTCAATGGCAGCAAAGTGCTGAGAGTGGGTTGATGTTATTCCGTGAAGTATTGGAGTCATATCTGGCAGAAAATCACACTTGAATGGTTGCAGTGTTGTTGCTGTCTTTATCAAAGGCACAGAGCCATTATCTCTCAGTTACGATGTTTTGGTTATAGGGGAATGATTTTAGCCTCATTATCTGTACAGATATGCCCAGCTATACTTTGTTATTACATTGTGATTATGAATAATTAAAACAACACATCATCTTTAAAGTACATAAACAGTACATTTTAGAATCCATTAGCCCTTTAAAAATAATTAGGTATCTTTTCCTCTTTGTTAATTTGCAGCATTCAGTAATTCACACTGGGTGATCCAGTCGTTAGTGCAAATTATGTTTAAGAACTAAAACTTAAATCTATTCCATTCTACAAAACCCTTCCAAGGGTGGTAGGAAAATGATTATGCTGCCAGTTACTTGATTTGTGGGTTAGTATATTAAAAAAACCCTGGTAGACTTTAATTTGGTGCTCTGGGTTTATGATGGTTCCTAGGTTATGTTACGCTCACCGAGGTAAAATTTTATAATAACTGAAACAGTAAAACAAGTCTTTTTAAAATATTGTCAAACAAGAGATTTATTTTCCTTTTCTCCTCCACTACTTTATTGGGAAGGGGAAACCATTTCTCACTGATTTTGTCAGAGTGGAATATTAAACATGCAGACAGACTTACAATACTATTTGTAAAGACTGTAGAACTGTTGTCTTAAAGAACTCTGCGATTGCTACAGTAAAAAATATTCTTGCAGACGTACTGCCAGTATCATTTCTTTTGGCATACAAATAAACAGGTTTTCAGCAAAAAGGTACGTGTAGTGATGGTGTTGTCAGATCAAAAGAGAGGTTCACATCAACTCCATCTGAAAATATAAATTTCTGTTTTTCAAATGGATACAATCAGAATCAAAAATGCTTCTTTTGCTTTAAAAGCAAAGAGTACTAATGGAGAGAAAGGAAACTGAAAGCGCAAAATAAGTTGAAGGAAAATAAAATACCAGAATGTTCTTGTAGACATAGGGCTGAGGTAAGGACAAAAATGTGTCTACAGCTCTCTACTTTTGTGTGTGAACCGTTTAATACAGGATCTCAAACGAGATTAGTGATAGCGATAATAAAGGGAAAATTCATAACATACTTCTTTAAAATAGCAATCAGAAACAGATAAATAAAAAAAGCAACGCTGCTATTTGCAAATTTGTTGTATATTAGTGGCTTGGTAGTTCCAGGTCTGAGTCACAGCACAGGAAGGGAGGCTACGAATTAGACCTGCAGGGCTTAGGACGCAAATCTCCGTTCTGTGGTCTGAAGAGTAAAAGGATAATTTTCCTAAGTAATGGAACTGACACAGTGATGCCAATTCATTCTGTCTTCCTGCGTCCTTATTTTATTTATCAGAGAAATTAACGGCTGTATTTACAGCCTCTGAAGTACTCAGCTAAGAAGGAGTCCTTGGAGACTGCAGAGAGACTGCTGAAAGATGGTGTCTCACACACCACTCAACTTTTAATTCAAAGGAAATAAGACATGAAATGAGAGCGGATTACAGGCATAACATCAGCATGGCAGCTTCTGCAATGGTATCTGCTACTGTCATTAGCATGTGAGACCCAGCACATTCGAACAGCTCTGGCACAGTAGGTGAATGCACCAGTTCCCACAGCTCAAATTGTTGTGTTTCGCTGTTCTTTATGTTTTAAGACTAAAATTTTTTCATAGCCTTCTGCAAATGTAGGCATATCTAGCTATAAAATGCAGTATGGGGAATCTATGATGGACAGTTAAATATTTGTTATTTTTATATCATGGGTAAATAATTATTAATATTGGTATGGTTGTGTTTAAGGACTAACCAAAATGGACAGTAAATTGCTCCCATTGCTGCCATCTGAACACAGGTTGGTCAGGGGGCCGCTGCACAATGCAGTTCACAGCTACAGCAGAGGAAACAGTAGATCACAGGGTTGACAAGGGGAGGGAGAAAAGTGGTGACAGCAAATGTCAGGTTATTTCCACATTATGGAGGTGAAGGGGTAGAAGAAATAAGTTGCTTTACTAGGAAAGCTACTACAGAAGAAATCAGAGGAAAAGCAGAGGAGATATGTGCGAGCAATACAGAATGAAGTGAAGCTTCACGATGAACTAACACCTGATTTGTGCTTTGCTGCGTTTCTGGGGAGTACCTGAGCAGACATGGGTGTGTGATCATATGTCTGCCAAACGTCCTAGAACACACGATACGTGTTTATTTACCAGCAAGTAAAAGTCAACTGCAGTCTGCATGGGGCTTTCTGAAGGTCCAGTAGCTCTCATTTTGCTGGTCTTCCTCCTGTCTGGCATTCCCAACCGATCTGGGGTCCTCCACAGCCATCTTCTGAAGCCAGGTGGGAATGAAACAGTGGACAGACATAGTGTCACCTCCCTCACTAGTCCTGAGTTCCTGTCTTTCTGGGAGAGCAGTATTTTCTCTGATTACTTCAATTGCTGCAGTGTAGAGCCTGAAGCTGCCCTTTGTCAGTGTCCCAGCTAAGAATTCACACCAGCGGGTGCTTGTGTTCCCTTTCAAACTCAGTAAGAGGCAAGTATTAGGGCTTCCCAGCTTGAATCTGTAAGATGAAGTGGCTTCCAGTATACTTTGAGGACTTTCACAGGGTCATCCAAATATTTTTTGCCTTGATCAGAATCATCCATCAAAAGCCAAGGAAAGGATACTGGGGACATAGCAGATGCCTTTTGTTATTACAGTCAATACAAACCTCAGGTTGAGGTGAGAACAGCGAGATTTGCCCTTTACGACAAATCCTACAAATAGATATGCACCGTAGCTGGTATTCTCTCCTGCAATCTTTGGACCATTTTGGTTGCTGCACTGTTGAGTTACCATAAAAGTTCGTCTATAAAAGAAGAGGAAAGCAACCCTGTTTTTTAGTAGCAAGGGTCATTTGGCAGATTAAATCTGTAGTAGCTATGGGAAGCTGGGCCTTAGAAGAAGTATTTATAGCCCCTTTTACTTGTTCCAGAGGAACCTCTATGCTGGCACAAGGGTAGTTGTTCTGAAAGCATTACAAGCAAGTGTCTCTATAAAGTGGGCAGGAAGGTCAGTTAACAACTGGGAATTCTCAGAGGGACCATATGAATGTTGTACTGGCCTCCCCTGAAGAGTGACCTTCAGGAAGAGATTAAGGTTTGTCATATACCCCAGTAAAAAAGGTGACATTGCCAAGTGAGAGACCTACTATTGCTACTTTTACAGGAGAAAAACCCTGATCTACTGGACAAAATAGTACAGATTTATTCATACAGATATGGCAGGGGAGCAAACCCCAGCAGCTTATTTATCATCCACTAGTATTTGACTATGTCCCTTAGAACAGTTGTATTAGAAGATTGTAGAGTTCAGCAGCTGATTGTTTGTACTAAATCTGCTTTTGCTAGCCATGATACACCTGACATAATTACGTCTGACAATAAGCTGCCATTTCATGAGCATATGCTTAAGCTGTTGCAATGAATTATGGCACAGCATATCTCCAGTCTAACTGGTTGATGGAAAATACAATAATAAAGTGTCTACTAAAAAGGTGGTGGGGGCCAGACTCTGACCCATATTTAACATTGTTAAATTACAGAATGACATCAGTAGAGTATGGGTTGTCATCTGCTGACATCTTGTTCAACAGAAAACTGAAAACAGGGTTGTCTGCGCTGCTAGAAGTGGATGTCAGAGTCAGTGGTACTTGTAGACATGCAGAGCGACAGATAAGACAAACCAAAAATACTCGGTATGATTTAAGGTCCCAGAAGCTGCAATCGCTTCATGAAAATGAAGCTGTGCACATCTGTGATGGGAAGCCATGGCTGCAAGCAGCACAGGTGTCAAACCGTGTAGCCTTGTATAACTGGGTGTGTGTCACATCACTCAGGTGTGTACTGTGGACAGCTAGATGACACTCTTCCAATCCCAGCAGGCAGGAGACACAGGGCAATGAATTGGTGCTGTAGAGGAAAAAAACTCCAAGGGACTGCAATGAACAGGCTGTGGGACAGAACAGAACCAGAACAATTGAAATTAATAGAGGAAAAAAATGGTTCATGCTGGTCTCTCAGCACTGGGCCTCAGTGCAGCCCCAGTCTGAAAGCAGTGACTGTGCAGTCGTGTGTCTGCACTCCTCTGGAAATGGCTACATGTCATGCCAAGAGAGCCATGCCCAACTCCCATCAGGTGCAGCCTTCCTCTACTATTAGAAATTACCCTGTGATTACTGGGTGATGCGATTCCTTACCTTCAGGGGTATTTTTAATTATAACAGTTGTTTCAGCTCTTAGGAAATGGCATTTTCTTCTATTTCTGTTTAGTCTTCCTTGTGCTATAGGAATTCAAAAAATGAATTTAATCATAACATATTTTCTGTTGGATACAGCGGCTAGCCTGGTGTATTTAACTATAGCACTGCTTCCTTCTCCGCTCCTCCATCCTCCCCTTAAAAAGGAAAGGAGGTTCTCAGGCCTGTCATGGAGAATGAATTGTCAACTTGTGAAATCCTACAGGTTTGCTTATTCTGTGGGCTAAGTTTTTCTCCATAGACGCTTGCTTTGGAATAATGTGCTATAATAAAATTTAGGGACAGAATTGAATCTTTAGGAAACAGTCATCCTTAAGCAGATTTTTCACTCCTTTTCAAAGGTAGAGGCTTCAGGGTCTTGCTTAGGGCTTTTTGTCCTTTGTTTCTTTTTATGTGAGCATATGTTTATTCTCAGTACCTGGAGACGCACAGAAACAGAAAAGAGAAGGGGGAAAGACAGGAAATGGATGAGAAAGATCTTGAGCTCTACAAGCATGCAAACCATGAAGTTAATGGATGCACCAACATTCTGCATATCTGTGCTAGATCACTAACACTATCTTGACGGTGCTATTTAAGACTTGTTCTGGGACATCAGTTTTCTTTAAGAAATACCCCACCTCACCACTGACCTTATTTTTTGAACATAATGTTAGACCTAGAGGGTAGAAGGTAATGGATGGGAACTAATTTAATCTGAGCAGTTGTGAGTGTTGGATGTAGCTGTTCTGACTGCTTCTTGACTTTCCGGATAGTGTCAAGGTACGAAGTTTTGTTCAGATTTCAAAACTGCCATCAGTTCAAATTGTTGTGACAACATATCGAGTCAAGTGAGGATGTTCCAAGCCTCTTCCTTAGCCATCTTGACAAAGCTGCTATGTAGCATCCCCAAATGCTGGTGTTCATTTCTTGGTCAAATCAATCTGAGTTTCAAATGTGACAGAAATGTCATGCAGGAATTGAGATTACTAATATTTTTTTGCTGCTGTTGTTTTTTCTGTTTCACCTTCGAATTATGACAGCAGAGAAAACCTCTTTAAAAATGTAACAAGGTTCTACTCTCATGCCTTACTAGTGTAACTTCATTATTTTGATGTGGTTCCTCCTTCTGTGATACTATCAAAAGAATAAGGCTTATTATTTTTGGAACGTCAAAACCATTCTGAATAGGCTATACTTTGCCTCTAGCATATACCCACAACTCAAACTAAGCATGTTTTGATATCTAAAAGGGTAATTAAGAAAAAATTCCTTTTTTATATGTCTCCATTTTATTGGCCTTTGAAAATGCTACTGCTGAAATATACCGTAAGGGAGTAATTTCATTGTGCTTGTAGTCCAACAGAATATAGATAATAAAGGATCCCTCCGCAAAATTAAGTAGCTCGTTAAAATATCCATGTATTAAGCAGAGATCACTGAGTGGTTTAGTAGCTATTGTGGGAGAATGCTGGGGGTTTCTTGTTTAAATAATCAACTTACTACTAAGGAAGATTTCTGCTCTTACGAGGGAGTAGTGCTAGAGGAAAATATGATTTTGGTCTTTTATGTATCATTTTCTGAAGCTTATAAATTGCTTTATAGCTAATAGTTGTATGTTATAGTGATTAAAAATATTGGGCTATAAAGAAATCGGATTATTTTAAAAAATATAACACTTTCTGGGGTGAAGGCATATGTAAGCTGTAGTGGTTTGGCCTCAGCTGGCAACAAAGAACCAGGCGGCCGCTCGCTCAGCCCCCGCCCAGCAGCAGGGGAGAATTGGAAGAAAAAGGCAAAACGTGGTTTGAGATAAAGGCAGTTTAGCAGAACAGCAAAGGAAAGAGGGAAACAACAAGAATAACACTAATGAAGGAATGTACAAATACGGTTACTGTACTACTGCCCACCGACCGGACCTGGGAAGCCCCAACCCGCTCCCAAGCTTTGACTCCCTGCCCCCTCCCCCTATAGACTGGGCATGGCTCACATGGTATGGAATACCTGTGTCCTGTGCCAGAAAATTAACCCTATCTCTGATAGAACTGGGATAAATCATATTAGACAGTATCTGGAAAGAGGTGAAGATTTGGGAAAATATAGATCTTAATTACTTGAATAACATATTTTCATGTGCCTGTGATCTGAAGTGCAAACTCCTTGAAAAACCTCATATAATATATATATATGATCCCATATGTAATATAATTAGTTCCAACTATAGAATACCCACGCAGGGGAATTAATGTGCTTGATGCTCTTTCAGAAGAGGCACCACATTGCAGAGATGGTGGTTCTGATCCAACAATGCAATCGCATGTGCTTGTACCTTCCAGCCCACAAGTGCTCCCCTTGACCTCAGCACCCCTAGTCATAGCATGATGCATATCAAATACTTCTCTGATTTATTGGTTTAGGGCCTATTCCAAAAATATCTTCCAGTAACTGCTAATTGAGGTCTCTCTCTTCAACCCAGTCCCTAATTAATAAGTTCTGCAAGTAGTTTTGGTTGTTTGCTTGTTTTATCTTTGATATGTCTCTCTTGCTTTGCAAGATATTGGCTGAGAGAAGACATACACACTGGTGGGTTGTGTGGCCTTGTGAGCATCACTTTACCCTAAGCAGTCCTAAGAGGTCCCTAGTGCTCAAATCCAGTGTGGCATACACTTTAGGTACACCAAAATGTTTCTCAATCTGCTCTTCTCCTCAAAGATTTAAAGTCTCCCATTCCTCTCCACCCTCCAGACTTTCAGTCTGCATCTCACTTGTTTTCTGTGTTCCTCAGCCCTCTTTTAAGGAGCTAAGTTTGCCAGGGACCTCATGTTGTTCAAGTCACCTTTCATTTGTTGCTGGATTGCATCCTATAGCCCACCTTCACTAGGAAATGAAATGGGATGTGATGCATATTACATTGGTGACATGGATGTGGAAAATACCCTCACAGAGCATATGGGAGAGTGAGAAAGACAGAGAGATGCTTAGTCCCAAAGTGGGATTCTTTAGAGATGACAGAGGGGAAAAAAGGTTTTAACCTGAAGGAACATAAGTAGTGTGGCTTGGGGGATGGGAGAAGGCTTCAGGGTACAGAGGGGGAAAACTCTCAGACTGGAAATAGTGGGGTTACAAGGATAAGAAAAGAGGAGTTTGAGGTTGCAGACAGAGAAGGCTTGGATATAGACTTCAGCTTTGGGTGCTTGGGCAAGCAGAAATTTCTAATAGCTTTTGGCTACTTCCATTAGCAGGTTTTGAACGCAGCACTCTGAAAAGAGGTGGTTAAACCAGCAGTGCAATAAATATTTTTCAATCTACGCATGAGAATCCTCATCTTTCCAGAACAGAGAGTCTCCTGTGCTGAGTCAAGCAGGAATGGAACTGTGGGATCTAAAAATAACAAGTGCTTTGTTCCCTGCCATTTTTGGAGAGAGACAACAACGAAAAGCTCTTTTATTTTGCCTAAAAACAGGTAGCAGGTCTCGCAATAGTCTAGGGAAAGGAGAAGGGAGAGAAAATAAGATGGCATTTGTGCTTTAACTACAGACGGAAAATAAACGTTGGCAGAGTTGAGTATTTAGAAGTACTGGGGCTGCTCAGGCAAAATTGCTGTGGTTTTTCTTCTCTTTCAGAGGGGAAAGGAGGGCTTTTTGGTTTGTTTGTGTGTTTACTCGGAAGGGACTGCATTGCGGGGAGGCGGAGAGAGGAGACCTTGAGATAGTACAAGAAAACGAACATGAAATGTACTCTGGGGTTTGTTCTACCTCCTCACCAGCAAAAATACATGCCTGGCTCATGTTCTCCAGACTTCGTGTCTGAATACTTTCAGCAAGCTGAAAGCATCCCTGAGGGGTGTCAGGTGGGGAGGAGAGACTGCCACAATGAAAGTGGAAAGTAGCGTTTGATTAGTTCGGATACCAAGCACCCTGAAACCTGCTGACTCTGAGCACAGACATTAAAGTAAATGAAGATCTCTTGCCTAACTCTCCTCTTGGCCATTTAACTCTCCAAACCCATAGTCCTTCCTTTCCACCCTTTCCTTGGGAATAAATCAGCACATTGTTCTTTAAAACATCGCTCTTATCAGACGGATTATTTCCTTCTCTGTCCCCAGCCCCAGTTTCCGGCTAGAATGCAACCATTGAAACACCATGCTACAGCAAACCAGCTGCCAGCAACGTAGCAAATTTCTTTCAGATGTACTTAGGAAAACAGAAACACATTTTAACAAATAGTGGAAGAAGGAATAGGCAGACACAATGTGATATATTGTGTAAATTCCAGAGATTAAAAAAGTTCTTCTCATACAGTTAAGAAGCAGCAAAAAAGTATTAGCCATACAATGAGAAGAATATTCATAGTAGTACTACTAATTAATGTGTGAAATATTCTGAAAAAGCTTTTGAATTATGTATGATGGCTCATTGCTTAACTGGAGACAAAAAAACTTGGCTTCTAATTCTGGCAGTCTTCTATTATGCAGGCTTTTGGTAAATCACTCACTTTCAGTTTACCCTTTAATGTCAAGAGGGAGCCCCCGAGACAGAATTCAGATCAAAACAACATCCCAACACGCGTCTCTCTCCCAGGCGGAAAACTCATGTCCGAGTCACACTTGGTTTTAGGAAAGGTTTAGGTTTAAGGGACAGTGCAGGCCCCTGCATGCTGTGCACACAGAGGCGGTGTGGGTGGGCAGCACCTCTCCCGTGTGATATAAAGCAATCTCGGTGAGACACTGCGTCCTGAACCATCATGCTTCTGCTCGAAGTCATTGCCTTCGCTTGGAAGGGAAGCTCCCAAGTACTTAGCAGACAGGAGCAGCTGAAAGCATACTTAGGGGATACAGCTGGGTGGCATTTTGGCCATTATGCAAATCTTGCGTTTCCTTCCCCAGTTAGAACATGCTTACTGCAGATCAGGACATTGCGCTTGTGACTTTGGAGTAGGTTTATTAAGTCCTCCAGCCCTGCAGCTTCTTATTATTGCATTTGTGCCACGTACCAGACGTGGCTGGATCTAGAACTTCTAATAATCCTCTGTAAGGGAGGAATCGGCCGCTAGCTATGCCAAAGTGTGTTCGCATGTGCGTGTGTATGTGTGGCAGGGGTAGCAATAAATCTGTTTTGTTCTTTCCATATAAATACAGAAAAAATATACTTTGTTGGTTTTAACTGGCATTTTTAAACAGTGAAGGGTCACAGGACTGTGAGTGATATACGTATGCAGGCATCGATGAATAATGTATTCCAGTTTTGTATTTAAAACCCAGAGAAAGTTTTGTCAATGCTTTGGTTTTCTTTTCAACCCTATTTTTATTTACATCGTTTCTTAACTCCACTGCTTCTGGGCTCCTGCTGGAACAGAAGGTGTGTTCATGGCGCTGGCGTTGGTCACCATGGTTACCGGCGGGGTGGGGGATGGATGGATGGATGCTGCTCTTATCTCTGCAACTTTGGGGAAGTGAAATTAGACATATTATAAGCTGAAAGAAATGTATTAAAAGGAGACAATCGAGGCTATGTTGTGCTGGTTTTCAGCGGTGTGCTTTGAATTACAACCGTCTTCTGGGTGATTCATGTGGCAGACCATTACTTGAAAACAAGGCATGAGTGATTAACATTCCTGGCGGGTAAGGAAAGGCAGGAGTGAGCGTGTGTATGCTTGCGTGTACGCTCGCTGGAACAAGATGAGCTCAATGCGGAGTCAGACTCCTGAGCACATCCCCACACAGCAGGGGGATGAGGCGTCCAGGGCAACCCACTGAACCAGCCCATCTTCAATGAGATTTTCTCATCCAGGTTAACCTGACAGACTACTTCAGGGAGTGGTTTGTGTGCCGCAGGGAGACAGAGCAGGAGGGCAGGCGGGCAGAATAGAGGGGGCAGGCTGGGGCGAGAAACGAGTGTGGTGCTGTGGGCTATCCAGAGATGCTGTCAAATGCAGATCATCTCCTGGTCTCCGTGCTGATATGGGTGCTGCTTCCTCGCTTGGCAAAAACGGAAATACTCACAACCCCTGACATTTGGGCTCTTCTTCTTGCAGTGTCTTCCACTTCTTCCTCTGGAGACCTGTGCTCTCAGCAAGGCTGGTGTGCAGTCTCCCATGGGCAACAAGCACAGAGCTCTCGTGTGCAAGTCAAGCACATCATCAGCAATGTCCTTTCCGCTACCTACCGCTTTAATAATCCCTTCTTGCTTCTCTGTGCTTCCTGGCCTAAAATGCTGACTGTTGCCCGCAGGGCTAGTCATTGCCTGAGTTGTTCTGCAGAAAAGCAAGTAGCTGCCTGGCTAGAGGGCCCTGCGATCCTCCAGCAGCCAGGTGTACCCCCAGGGGAACAACTTCGCCTCAGCGCAGTTGGTCGATGGTCGCCTGGGTCTCATCCAGGCACATCGCTTCCCATTCGGGGTCTTCTGATAGATCTGTGGGCAAGCGTCCTTTCTGATGTTAGTGCTGAAGCTGAAGTCTATCTGCAGCTTTTCTCTTCCCTAGTGGCGTTTTGATCAAACAATGTTATCTCTGGTAATTTTTTTGTTTTGTTTTGGGAAAAATCCTTTAACTGCCACTCCTCATACTCTGTCACTGCCGATTTACCAGTCTTGTCACCAGGTAGAGGCACCAGAGCAGCCACGGCCTTCTTCAGACAGCAGGGTAGGCAAGGGAAAGCAAAGGTGGCTGAGCTGAATTTATTTTTAATTTGAACTGTGTGTTTGAGTGGCAGAAAACAAAAATCTAAGGAAAAACCTTGTCAGGATTGCCTGTCTTCTGTGGATTTGGGGATACAGTTAACCATATTTTGGCCTGGTGGGGAAAGCGGTAACCATTTTGTTGAGTGAACTTGAGCTAAAAGATATTCTTATGCAGAATTTCCATGTTATTTGGAAATAACAGTATAATTAATACCCTGAAGTCTTATCTGGTAACATCTAGAAAAACTAGTTTGTTCTTGCTGCCTACTTAGGGATAAAGGAATTTTTTATATCCTACAAATACTGAAACTTGTATGAGACCACCATAACGAATGGCTCCACACTACCAGGCTTCCCTCTTGGTATTCCCCAAAGTGTCTCACTGAGTCGAGGTCTGCTTCATTCCTGTTGACAGACTGCCTCCACTGAGCAACCAATTTCTGTCCGTCCCTTGAGCAGCAATTTAAGAGGTTTCACTGCACTGTACAAGTAGAATTTTAAGTAGGTATCACCAAAGCCTTTTGGAATTATTTTCAGCTGAAATTACACACAAAATGATGAGCTCTTTTCTTCCTAAATTCAAACAGTTTGAAAGCTAAGGTAAATATTTCTGGATAAAGAGAAAAATGATGAAACCTCCAGGGACACTGACACTAAGATTAATGGCTGAAAAAGAGAAACTGCCTTGCACCAGATGATGCAGGACACTGACTTTCGCTTTGGCTTCATTACTGTGCTGAGGGGGGTTGAAGTAACTGAAATTTCTCTCACTTATTTTCCTTTTGCATGACTAAAAAGGCTTTTTGGGAAAACAAAAAGTCTATTTAGCAATATGATCAATTTCTACAATTTGTCGAAGGGTGGTTTATTAGGAAATTCCCAAACTTGACATCACATTTGGTCCCCTTTTCAGCTTCCAGCCTCTCCCTCAGAAGTTTTGATTGTAATCAAGGTCAAATACACGTAAACGAGAGAGAAAGAATAAGCGAAACTTCAGACTTGAAAAATCAAAAGTATGTAAAAAAGCTCAGCACAAAAATGAATGCGACTTCATTTTCATTAAGATATTTTTGGAAAGCAGACTACAGTTCTCAGTTAGCTCTCACGACAGTGTTGCATTAAGATGAGGGTGATGGTAGCACTGGTCTTAGCAATGCTCCTGAGAGCCCAGAGATATCAGGCCTTGGCATCAGCCCAGTGTGAGCTAGGGAAGAAAGTATTTAAATGCACTCCTTGTTAAAACTGCAGGGCTGTATCTTCAACAGAAACTGCTTATGTTTAGGTTTGGGCGATGGCAGCGAAGATTATTTTCTGTACATATATCTTTCTACTCGTTTTCTTTTTGGCATAAACAAGCAAACAGCACTTGTTTGTTTGCTGCTAAGCTATTGTAATTTGTCTCTAAGAATTGGAAAGTTACCAGAAATTTGTGTGCAAAACTGATTGTTTTTTCCCCCAAGACCTAAGCAATTATAGGCTCACCATTTTATTGCCAATTGTCCCAGAATTATTCCTGGTGCACAGTTCAAAGACAGCTCTGAAACCATTTAAACAGTCATAATATAATATCCCCACTACAGTTTGGAGCCTGAGAAAAATCACAGCTATGGCAGCTCCATCGTTAGCATAGCACACAATGGCTGGGAAGCCTTCTGCTTCTCCTACAGCTCTGTCAAACATATTTGATGAATCTTCGTAACTTAATGCTACCAGCTTGACAGTGTTTAATGAGGATATTTAATGTTGTCTAATGTCTTTTCAGTAAAATTTTCTCCAAAGTGTCTAGATCAATGATAACAATAGACTCCTAGAAAGCGTTTTTTTAGCAAGAGTGATTTTGTAGCTCACCTGTGTGTAAGCCCTGATGGTTTCCTTTTAGGGGAAGTACCTGTCTGTGCTCTATACTACAGCGTAGGATGAAGCTACAGGAGAACTCCAAACTGCTCAGCTTTGGGAATGAAATTGCTAAACTAGAGCTACTTTTCATTTATTTATTTATTTTTATTCACACCTTTGGGGTGTATTAGTGAACAGGAAAATTATACACATGGCAAAAGAGAGGGCAATTCAGCCATGTGATTTCTCAGTATCTAGTTTTGGTGTAGAATTGGTGTCCACCATTTTAATCAGTCAATGATATTGCTACAAACAGCAATATCCTGAGTATGACATTTTTTCTTCTACAAATTTTGTAAATATTTTGGCATCTATCATCCGCCTTAGTGGCCAATCTGGCCCAAACCATGACACATGTCTGTTTCTATCCCTGGTCTGTAGGCCAAGTGCTACCTTGCAGGATCCTGTGCAGCTCAGTGTCTTCTCTTCTGCTTCTCCTTCTGCTCCTGTTGCCTTTCTCCTTCCTCTCCTCATTGTCTTGTCAATTTGGTTTTCCACTTTGCTAGTCCTTTCCCACCAGAAGTTCATGCCTTCAGTGACCCCAAATCAAACATGAAATTAAGAAAATAATAAAACTGTTCCTATGACACTGAGAAGATGTTTACCAGGACAGCTATGTTCTCAGTCGTTTTGTGTACTTGATTTCTGCAGTGGCTTTTGTCTTGTCTATTTGGCTGCAAGCTTTTCAGAACTCACACAAGCTCCTACTCTGTGTTTCACAGTGATTTTTGCATAACAGGTCCCTAGACTGTTGTGTCCCTGGGCATGACTGTAAAGAATATAATAAACAAAATAACTTAGCCACTTTCTTCCACCTGACTGAGCTCTGCTTTTCACTGTCACTTCTCCATTCGTAATGCGTGAAGATAGGTCTGAGTGAAGTTGTTCTTTACTACATTTAAATTCTTCTCTGTAAAAAACAGCCAGATGGGATATTGCAAATGTAGACAATAAATGGTGTTCAGAGGAGGCTTCACTGGGATGTTTCAAATCAGTAGTAGTACAGCCCTTAATTCAGGGCTGCAAATTAGCTCTCCTTACCTTCTCAGCACAAGTGATTGGAAGGATAATTCCATTCACCAGGCCTCCTGGTTTTAAATTTCTTCAAATTCTTACCCTTAGTATGACATCATTACAGCTTTTATGGATAAACATGTATTCTTTCACTTCCTTAGTACGGGAAACACTAGCAATACAACCCCATCGTAGTATAAATACAAAGGTTGTATCTTAGAAAAAGAGGTATCTATACTACAGTACTGTTTTCTTAGCCTGAGGTCTAAGTACATGCCATAAGAAAGCAGCAGTCTTTGAAATTTATTATCAGTGGGCATGAAAATATCCCAGAGGCACTTTTCAATTTTGGTTTGTATCTCTCCCCTCTCTGTCAGCTGTGTTGGCTGCAGTTATTTACACATCTTTAGGGAGAAACAGATGTCAGCAATAAAGGCAATAATAAAGCTGATTCAGATTTTAGCTATTAGCCAAGATCTGCAAACAGATATCTTGATGATACTCTGCATTTGCTATGATAAATGTGAAAACACTTAACCTGGAAAGCCTTCAAGACAATGCAGTCATTTCCAGAGGCATTAACGGTGACTGGACTATAATCATGTTCAAAACCATCTTGTTTTTCCTTTGGCAAAGGTCCATCTTCACCTTTTGAACAACAAATGCTATTGCCTAAGGACTGCACACATCCAGGGATCCTTGCTTTGAAATGTCATCAGTGTGGCTTCCAACATTTTTTTCTCTCTTTTTTTTTTTTCTTTAAAACGAGGGGTGGAGTTGTAGTGAGAAAAATTGGTCGTACATACCCTGAATAAATAATTCTCATACTGGGTACATACCAGTGCTGTGTTGTATGGGTTAAACACCACAGGAGAATGGTGATCAGTACATGGAAATGTATTACTGGAGTCAAATTCAACTTTACTAGTGTAAGTGTTTATTCTCCTGCTGGGGCTCAAGCGCTCTGTGAAATGAGGTCTCTGTGAGCCAGCCACAGCAGCCACCCAAGGCACTTACTACTTTGGTTGAGCAGTAAGTGGGGACAAGCATGAGGCAGCTCGCTGGCTGCTGCTGGCCCTGAGATGGAGGTTGCAGAGCCAAGGTGAGCATCAGCTCTGCTGGGTGCCTGGGAAGGAGCTGAGGGCAAAGCCCAGGGCAAGCAGGAAGGGTAAGTCAGACTTTTCACGGGTTGCTATTGTTTTTGATACGAGAGGTGCTGCTGCTGATCCCTGCAAGGCAGTAATGACATGCGCTCCCAACATGAAGCAAGGTAATCAACTGACAAAGTGATATCATCTGAGAAACCATTAGCTTTCTAATGACTCTTGGAGGTCTCATTAAAATCGGTCACTTACTGATTGTTCACATTACTGGAAATTTGAGTAAAACATTGTAGGCTTTTTCCATGGCTGAAAAGTTAGGACGCTTTTTTTCTGTATTCTACAAACAAAATTAAAAATAAAAAATAATAGATTTTTCACAGGAGGCTTTAAGAGCTCCATTTGCAATTGCTCCCTTTATTATTATCATAGTAATCCCAGTACCAACATCAACTTTTCTCTCTCAATACCTCCTTTCCAAAAAAGCCCCCACAAACCCAACCTTGTTTAAGTGCGAGGTTTATTACCTGTGTTTCTCTTGGCCAAGGAACTTGACAGTTCCCTGAGTTTTAGATCATGCCTCCTGATCAGGCTGTCTCCTGTTAATTAGTTTTGCTCTCTCACCATCCCCAGCCAGTTTTACTCCGTGATATAGACTCCCTTCATGGATGACAAATAATATGGGAACTGAATAAGAGAGCGCTCATTCTCTGAAACAGGGTACTATATAGACTCCAGCAAGAAGAGGAAAATGGTTAATAAGTTTACAAGTTTTGTGTTTTCCTTCGAATTTAGGTAGGCTCATCTCTGGATTAGACCTAGCTCCTTGATGACTAACTTATGATAAACTTCATTTGCAAACATTATTTCTGCCTCTCTAGTTCTCATGACTGCACCTTTTAAATGTTCAAAACCTGAGTTCCCACAGTGGCACAGGAATGTCCCTCGCATCGCAAACTAGGACAGCTCTCCCCAGCCCCACACTGGAGCAGAATGGTCCCAGTGAGGTGTGAGGGGGACTGTCAAAGGAGCCTACTTTGAGATCTGGTGGTTAGATAAGCAAACCGACATAAGTATTCCTGGGTACCTGGAAAGACCTCTCAGTTTAATGCTCCGTTGCATTAACTATCGATGCATCAATAATCAACTTAACAGATGTATTTGTAATATTCATACAAATAATACAGACATGTTCCTCAATTTTCACAATCATGTGTTTTGTTTGTTTGATAATGGAGTGGAAAATCTTTGCGTGCCTGGAAAATACACTGTAATTTGCTAGTAATGCAGTCAATTGCTTCTGTCCTTTTATACTGTGCAGCACTGCGTGATGACGTCCAGTTGACTTCTCCAGCTGTTAGATGAAATTTCAGTTTGCACTGGCTTATCTGCGTTGTCGGGCCCCAAGCAGTTCTGTGGTTTGTTTTTGATGGTGTCCATCAAACTAAATCCATACTCTCAGGCAGCGAATGAAGCTTGATTGGTGCCAAATACATTGTGCATTTACAGGTAGTGAGTGGGCTGTCAATGCATGTTAATAATAGGGAATTGGTTGTTCCGGAGTAGGAATTTAATAATGCCTGGAAACTATCTGCTAGCAATAATGCTGGAAATAAACAACCACCTGAACTGCCTCTCCAGCCGAGAGCTGTCTGGCACGGATAACTAGAACTTTGTTATTGAGACTATAGAAATTGAAGTGTCTTGCATTTTGTGATATATACAAGCTGTCCATGTATCTTATATCTGGCACGGGCAGTGAACTATCATTCCTTCAACGAATGTAATACTGAGAATTGGTGCGTAACTATCTGCCCTCATGAATAAAGACCATAGAATATGTGACACAAACACCACCAACGTGCCTCATCCATGACCTGGCTCACGGGCCAGGTAACTGTACCAACCCATGCTACTCTAAGACTAAACTGTGCTGCTTCTGTTCATTCCAAATAACACCTTAGTTTGCTGAATAGTTCTTTGACAGACTGTGCTACTGCAACCTATGCTGGGTGGTATCTCTTTGCCCACATTTATTCATTCCAGCAAGCTTATCCAAGGAGCAAAACACTATAGATTGTACGTTTTGTTAACGCAGTCTGGACCCTTAGACAGTGTGGAAGCTTTATATTGAAGCAGTCTTTTTTACTATAATAACAAAATGTAGTCACTGACTAGTTTTATCTTTACACGTAGTGTCAAATTTAATAAAAATGCAATGGTTCCAGACGGGCAGCTTCCCTGGAAATCTGATTCGATATTCAACTAATCATATCCTGTCGTGTTTCATTGTCAGATCACAACTGAAATCCATGGTCTTGGCTCCTAAACCAGGAAAAGATATACACTGGATTTGGGATTCCAGATAGCCGGGGAAGCGCAAGGTGTTGCCCTTGTTAAGACAGACTTGCTGCTGTTATGCCCTCTTCAAAATAATTCCAAATAAATTTTGACAATGTGTCTTGACAAAAGCAACTGGGGAAAACATTATAAACCAGAGAGGGAGTTAGAGAGATTCTGGTTGAGAGCTTTGTTGCATACTTGGAATAAGGATTTCTTTCTATAATTTTGTTTTATTTTCAAGATACTCTGAGTATTACATGAAAAAGAAATAAAGGCTTTCAGTGATTCACTGCAACTGAAGAATGCATTCTTAATCAGTGTAATGCTTCAGCTATCTTTATCACTAAAAATATGCTATGTCTAAGCATCTAATGACTAGATATTTATTGCTATTTGATGGTGCAGCTTCAGTTACTAGGTTGAGAAAAAACATGCAGAAAGTGTTGTGATATAAAGGTGGCCCTTGGATCTGAGCTCTTTTACACCTTGAGCAAGTTCAGAGCCTTGATCAGTGGAGGATTTTCATTGCTGATAAGTTTAATGAAAGTACAGGCTAAGCTTCTTATGCCAAAACCCAGCTTTTTTAGTAAAAAGTTGAAATCCTACAGTAATTTCTACTACTGGAGTCTGAGTAAGAACTTTCCTTTTAAATGCATTAGTTTAGTAGCCCACTAACAGTTTCTAAAGCACTTTATCTGAATTCTACTACTTTTTCTTCAAACAAAAGGTCTTGTTTTAGTTTTTCCTTTTTGCTACGTTTTGTGCCATTCTGTTTGTCCAGTTTTCCTTGATCCAAAGCATAAAATTCCTTTTTTTATTTCTTTTAAGAAGTTTTTTTCCATTCTTTTAAAAAATCTTCAGGGGCTATGTATGTACTTGGATAACTCAGAAATAGATTCTCTTAGAACGTCTGTCTTGCCATAAGCTTGCTCCTCAGTAGAGGAAAAATGACTTTGACTCGCTCGAAAAAAAAATTGTGTCAGATGTTACAAAGTTAGTGTTTGAGAACCTCACACTGTGCGTGTACAACAGATGACTGCCCACAAAATTAGCAACAGGTGCTTGCAGAGTCCCTGATATGGATGGACGCCACATCCCACTGGTGTGAGATAAACGGTTCTTGGGGGCTTTTCTCTGATGTACGCATAATCAATTCTGAAATATAACTGAAACTTTTGGCCAATATATTCTGCAGTTTGGTTATTTTTCCTTTGGACGTGTATAACTTGTTGTGAATTTTAGTTTCTTAGCTTCTTCCCTCAGTACGTCTTATAACCCACTACTGCAGACAGGACAGCAGACTTGAGGAATCTTTTCTCTGCCCTTCTGCAGCCACTTGTTTCTGTGTTGTATGACTGTTCCTTCCTCACCCTAAACGGTTGAAGTAGTAGGACAATAGGAAGTCATTCCGCTGCGGAGTTTGTGGTAGATAGCGCACTCAAAATACAGATAGTAGAAGTTGGAGAAAGAAGGAAAGTAGAAAAGCATCAGTAGCTGAATTTTGAACCTCAAATCCAGTTTAATTTAGTTCAAGATTCTAGTTGAAGGTTTTGGCTTTATTTTGCATTTTTGGAGTTGATATTTTGTCTCATTCTCACATGCATCACAACATCATTTTGCGCTTTAAAATGTTTTAAAGGTATTCAGCCGTTTTTAGTAAGTAGAATCTAGTACAACCAAGGAACAATACCAGTGTACATTACGTTTCGTAGTTTCAGTTTCCCTGGGAATTTAAGCTAATGCAAGGTCTAATACTTGTTTGTTTATGTGCTGTGCGTGCTATGGCCTTGACATTCAAAAGCAGTGTCGAAGGCTCCTTTTCAGCAGCTGTTTTGAGGGCTGAGAGCATCTGTCAGTCAGGCATACAAAGACTGCGCTTGTCCTGATTTTTTCTGAGTGCACAAGCCTTGGCTATATGAGTCTGCAACTTGCCCTTCAAGCATAACCTTTTTATATAAAAATCAAAAAGATACATTTATCTGGAAGCTAATAGCAAGTTTAATTTTCGTATGTATACAGTGAGGAGCTGAGAAGCGGATTTGCAGCTTGTTGATGCTGTCAGAGATTTAGAACAGAAACTACGTGAAACACGCTATGAGAGTTTTACATGAGCCTGTGGCAGGCAACAGGTTCTGTGGCTGGTCTGATGCTCCTTTTCACTTCTATTTGATAAGAACTCATGGTATAACAAATACAGCAAGTATCTTCACTCTGTAGCTTCCATGTGCTATAGCTTATCTACACTGCAGAAAGCCAATAATGCAGCACTAGGAATAACGATGCACCGCGTGTCCTACAGCCACATGAAAGAAAGCAAGCAGCTCAGTTGATACAGATGTCTCTACCAGTGAAGACCAAGGACTCGTTCAACAACTTCTTTTGGGTTCCTCATCTAGACCTCTTTCCTCTCCATCCCTATAGAGGAAACTTGGGGAGATAATGCTGTAAGACTAGCCATAAGCTATCTCATGATTATAATGCCAAAGTGCCTGCCCCGTGCACATATGCTGTCTTGTCCTACCTGGAAATGCTTCTGTTCTGAATGGTGGCTCCAGCCCTAACAGTTAATTTTACTTAACTCTGATATGTTTACTTCCCATTGAAGTGCTGGTAGCCACTCAGCAACACTTCAAAGTGAAACTTACCAATGGAACATATTATTAATTTATTGCTCCATGCCAAGGCTGGTTGGCATCCCTCCAACATAAATGTGATGGAACTACGGATTGTGCTGTTGTATTTTTATACAGTTCCTGGAGAACTGTGCAATTTGGTGTTTCCACCAAGTCCTGATGGTACAGAGAAGAGATGTTTTCAGAAGCGATGCCCGAGTTGTTTGGTGATAATACCTTCCTTTGGCCTGATGATGTTGAAAAGGGTTGAGACCAATTGGAGATTAATAATGAATAGTATCTGTCCAGTCTTGCGTTTTTATGATGACACTTCCAGATGCAAGTACATTCTGTCCAGCAGGCTCAACACAGCGAACATCTCAGCTCTCTTTAGATAGATTATGATTACACGTTATACAAAAATATTTTCTTTTATGCTCTTTATGTGTGGTTGACCAATAAAAAGACATACAATTGTATTTTATTTCCAAGGAAGACAACAAGAATGAATGAACTAACGTGAAAAAAATATGACATTTTTTTTAATACAAAATTAAACTTCTGCATCAAAGAGGTAGTCCATAAAAACTGAAAGTGTCTGAGTTTGCTGATTACAATAAATTCAGGTAAAGGAACACATGTAAGTTATGGGTCATCAGAGTTAGAAACCCTGCTCTGCAACTGTCTAGGGAATATCATGATCAAAGGAATATTAACAACTTGATCAATTTTCAACTTTTATGTGAGACCATCAAACAAATCAGTGATGAAAAACAACAAATAAAGCTAGTCAAAGCAAATTTTGGAAGTGACATCCAGACCAGTGTTCTGCATTGATAGTGATGAATAAGGGAATTTGATAGGCTGAGCCTTGAAGAAGTATTTGGAGCAAAAAGTATTAACATAGAGGTGATTGTATAACAAGTGAGGAACATGAAAATGTGGGACCTGATGGACGTGAGTATCTGAACAAGGATCGTCTCTCTGTCAACTGATACCTTCTCTGTGTTTCTTAGGGAGCCTGTTAACAGAGGCCTGATCAAAAAAGGTACAATTAGAAACACCAAAAGAGGAAGGGCAGCTTGGTTGATGAGAATGAAATTCCAAGTGATGAAATTATATCGATTTTACCAACAGAAATGAGAAGACAGAAACAAATTTTAAAAGCTTTATACAGATTGTTTCTTTTTTTGACGAAGTATCTGAAAAGTGGTGAAGTTTGTGAAGGAAATGACAAAGTATTTCCCAGAGCTCAGCTTGTTTTGTCTCACAGGTGTTCTTTAGTTGATCTGGATGGTGACTTGTTGATTAATATATACTTAAGGGCTAATAAAAGAGCAACTTCTGTAAAAAGTAAAATAAAATAAATATATATTTGAATTACCTGTAGAGAAACTACGTGGCATTGGAAACTAAAGACCCCCTAATATGAAGATGAACTTTGTGACCTTTTTTTTTCAATTATTTTTGTAGCCAGATTTGCAAAATTTGGTTTTCTTGACATGAGATGAATAGGTGTTATCAAAGCACCAGATTGCTTAGGAAATTTAAAGTTTCTACAGTTGGTAAATAAGAAGGCAGGAAAGGATGATCAGCACAAAGGCCTTTGACTCTGTTTCCAACTTGTGTAGGCACAGGAGCAAAGGGCCTTGAAATGCTTATTATTAATCTTATGGGAAAGTTATAGGAACTTGTGCTTTGAACCAAAAAATAATAATCTGGATTTATTTCAAACAGGGTGAACATATGTTTTTCTTCTTTCTTACCTTCATATTCATTTTCTTTGTTTCTAAACTAGAATAAAGGTGGGAATGGAGTAATGCTGGTCCAACTAAGATCACTGCATTGGCATTTGCTTCTGATCTGGTTGCTTTGAACTTCAGGTTATGAAGAAAAATATTGTTGTTTTACAAATCAAGCAATGTAGGGAATTAAGTCAAAAGTGTGCCATAAAATTTGTATTAGTCAAAGTCAGGGTGCAAGTAAGAACAGTGAAGCCTGGTTAGCTGGGTTTGAGAATCTAGCTATGATTTTTTGAGGCGAAGAAATATCTAGTTATTACAAGTCTATACGTGTATGGGAGTAGTCAAGACTGATCTTTTTGTGAACTTAAAATTCTGGATGCACACCTGCGCCCCCTTAATTAAAATTAGATCTACCAAACATATTTGCAATATCAATGTTTAAGTAAAATACCAGTAATGCTGCTGCTAGACCAAGCTGCTTTCTCTTCTTGATTCTAAAACAAGGAAAGCTTGTCGAGAAGTGGCCACAATCTGCATAAATTGTTTAATTCGAGTCCTAGAAATGGATTAATTAAATATACTGTAGATTTCTACGGCTAGAGGTGAAGCATGTATCAATTCACCAAGTAAAATGTTATTCATTGGACCATTTGAGATGAAAATATAGATCCAGAATATATAACAGCATGGATCTAGGCTACTGAAAAGGAAAGTGAAATATTTTCAAACCTTTTGACAGCTGCATTAGCATCAGTCATTTGGAAAGATTTACATGAAGAGCTAAACGAAGAGGAACAATACTACTGAAAAATAATCTATTCTAGGCAGACAAACTGGAGAAATAATTACTTGTACAGAAAAAGCACAAGGATTGAATACTTTTCAAGCAATTACATTAGTAATAAAGGGAGAAGTAATTACAGAACTATTTTTAAAAAGTTCCTCTGAAACTTAAAGCAAGGTACACTTCGCCAGGGAATTTTTATCAGGGGGCCAGAAAAACAAGAAGAGAGGCTGTAGAGTTCCTATGGCAGAAGTAAAATTGTTTATATGCAAGGGACTATTCTGAGGCCAAAATTAGGAGGCATGGTAACTTGTGTTCTTTTGTCTTAAAAGTCAGTAAGAAGATAGTAAATAATCTATTATGAGAATCATATTATAGACATCGATAATAAATATGGGCGGCCAGATTTGACTTTTGTTAAAGGTGGCCTGGCAGTTGTGAAACTCAGTGTGAAAAAAAATTAATATACTCTCTCAAACAGTCTTAGAGGAAAGCTCCTTAAGTCTGTTCTTTCACAAAATCTCTCTTAATCTGGTTCTTTCTGTGTAGCAGAATTTGTTGCACTTATAGCAGATTCTGTCATTTTGCTGCTGCTCCAGGATGAGGTACCTTATGCTTCACGTGCAGAAGACGGCACATGGCTCCTGACTCCTAAATCTGGCTTTGAGGCTCTGTGATGCTGTGGGTCTTTGAGCAGCAAGCTACTGCTCTGGGCTCCTTTGCTGCTCTGCGCCTGGGGTCCACGAGCCGCTGCCCGGCACAGAGACAAGACGGGGATTGGCAGGTTTTTGTCTTTTTAAAAGACAGCAGCTTGCCCCTCCTGCTGCCATTCTCTAGCCATACTTAGCTTCTACTTTGGAAAAGAAAAATGCAGTCCAGCTTACGTCCCGTGAAAGCCTGAGAAATCCTGTGAAAATAAATAGGTAGTGTTACAGAGTTGAGGTATTCGGTCTGAGTAAAAGCAGCAGACCTGTACCACCCGCTGAGCCGGGGACGGAAGTCTCTGTCTTTTGGGACCTTATGAATTTCCTTGGTGTACCAAAGTGCAGGCCGTAGGTATGGCCTTGATCCTGGTGCTGTAGACTGCACCATGGTGGTTTCTGTGCGATCACATCCATATATTACAAATGAGTCATCACAGTAAACTCGGCTGTGGGCAAAGCGGTCCTCCCTGCACCAGAGCTGGACACGTGTAGGTGGGGACACCGAGGGCTGCTGAATGAGTTGCTCTTGAGTCCCTAATTTATCTATGCAAGCAACACATTGATTCAGTCAGCAGGGGAAAAGCAAGTGTTGCAGCAATGATTTATGTGATGTAAGAAGAGGTTTCCATAGGTTCCTTTTGCTTAGTCACCCACAGGATGCTCATTTATAAAGAACAAGTACAGAGTCTGATGCCTACTGCAGGTAAAATCTGTTTAGAAGCTACTAGCTACAAAAATAAAATATGCTTCCATACCAGCCTCCCACAGCACAAGCACCCATTTTTTTACATGGATATCCAAATCCTCTTTTTTCCCCTGCGTGTAGAAAAATATTACGAAAACAAGCTCCTGAGTGAGGAACCATTTCTCTCCCTGCAAACATCTGTATCTGTATCCAGTGGTTTTTTTGGAGGAGGGGAGAACTAGGGGTTTCTTTTACCTACTGTTCAGCAAATCAAGCCAGTATGATCACCCTCTTGATTGTACTATATCCACTTACACTTTTTACACTTACAAAAGATTTTGTCTTTATGAAGTTCTTCAGGATTATTCCTCATGTGTAAAAAGCTTGAGTGACCAGTCTGAGAGGCAAAACATATTAGAGCATTGCAATAAAAGCATCCTCTGTCTTTAGGGAAGACCTTCAAACAAACAAACAAACAAAAAAAACCAACCTAAACTCAGCAAAACCCCAGGAAACGGTCTAGCAGGGATGTGAGCAGGGTGGGATTTGCCTGTTGTAGCCTGAAGACCCTGTCTGGAGGCAGAAGGGCAGCTGATGGCTGATGGGCGTGGGCTTTGCTTAGCCAGCAGTGTCTGTAGAAAAATGGTTGATGCTGAAGAGGTGTCCCTGTGAGGGAGGGAGAGTCACGTATAACTAACAAGTAACAAAGCCTCCGGTTTTGAATTAAGATTATTTTCTTCTCAGGTTGACCTCTTACAGACGGGAAACTTTTCTGTTGCTGAGCACCAAAGGTGTGGTTTGCGTTTATTTGGTAGGACATAGAGCAATATTTACCTTAATATTACCCCACAGTAATGCAAAGGATTATAAAGCCAGGGATAAGAAATGTGTAACGTTGATTGGTCCATAGATTCCCAAGTCCCTCCTGGAGTCTTTACCTGGCAGCAGGGTCTTGTTTATTCTTTCAATGGAGTGTATAAGAAAGCGGACTAAGAGACAGTGGCAATGGCATGGGTATGTGATAGAGACCATGTTTCTCAGCTTGACTCCAGGGAAGTAGTTTTGGCTGGATTTCTCTGTCTCTGGAAAACAGGCAACTGATGTCTGACCACAATTAACTTGGAATAGGATGCCCAGCTCTCTCGGGCTCGTTTGAAAGTCCCAGCCCGCAATGAGCTTTCTGTCTCAGCTCAGTACGTATAACATACCGTGACTAGGCCTCCCCGTTCTCTTTGCTCTGGCTAGAGATACTCCTTTGGGAAGGGCCTAGCTCTGTGTTTAGAAATTACTTAGCAAAGTGGGATACTCTCTTCAGTCGTATTTCCTGAATAAATCGCCTTAAATCCTTAACGATATAAACTATACAATTTCCTACCAACCAGTGTGATTGTAGGCATACTTGGCAAGAGTATCTTGACCCCCTGAAGGCTCGGTGAGGGAACAGGGGCTGGCTGTCCTGAGCGCTGGCAGGCAGCAGAAGGTTATTTCCACACCTGCATTAGAATAGCAAGGATGGAGTTGCTCATACTAGCACAACTGCTCTGCTTTCACAGAAGAGATGCAATTAATGCTTTTAATGGAAATGAAATTCTATAGCAGCTGGTGATCCAAAATGCTGACCAAAAAAATGGACTCTAATGAACTGTGCAATCCTCTTAATTTAGTTAGTTTACATAATTACATTTCTACCTCCTACTCAGCTCAATAATTGCACGGATGCCCTATCTTGAAAACCCATCTTTGCGCCTTAATGGAAAGGTTTGAATTATGCTGACCCACTATGCTAATAATAGTGATCAACAGCACTACTTCATCTCAGCTTATTTTTAAAGAACTATCCATGTTGTTGTGTTATTGTCACTGTAATTGGGATCTACAGTTACAATCAGCTTTTCCAGGTGTTGCAGAGATGAGGAGGATTGTTTCCATTCTGGCCACTCGGGACAGTTAGAATTTTGTTTTCTTCCCTTTTTCTTTTGCTTCATCAGTGTTTGAGGAATCAATGAGCAATCCCTTGTTGTTCTGTAAATGATTCCTTGGTAACAGCTTAAGTTTATGAAATAGTAGCTTGAGGACAGCCAAGTGGTGAGAGCAGCTCTTCTCATGCCACACGTGAAAGTCAATGGAAGGTCGCTGATCTATACCAGCTGACTATCTGGCCTTATAAGTCTACTGATGCATCTGTCTACCTGGGATCTGTCTTCTGGTGTCAGGCCTATGACCAACATCACTGCACCAGTGCAGACAATAGTTTTGTCTTTGAGAAGGGCAAGATCACAAAATCATCCCTCCTGTTCAAGAAAAAAACATTTTTTCAGGCTGTATCAAGACCAGTGATTAAAATGTGGAATCTAAAAGGCACTTATGAACCTGCAGACCTAATGTGCTCTGCAGGAAATGTTTATAATTGCATGTTGTCTTGAACCACTCTCTATATATTATTGGTCTTGTTGCCTTTAAAAACACCACCACCCACTCTGCTTAAGCAACAGACACTCAGGAATGGTAAGCTCACAGACTGGGATCACACAGGCTGCAGTAACTTTGTCTATTTATTTAATTTATAAATGAAAGAGATTTTATTATTTTTAGTGTTCCAAGGCTTTGAAAAACTAGACATACAATAATTGCGTTACAAAAAAGAAGCTGTTGAGCTTAAACCTCAGAAGGGTTTTTCCTTGGTGTTGTTTTTCTTTGTTATCCCTGCTCATCCTGCAATGTTATTGGAGTTATCACTCTAAAGGAAGCCAGGAAAAAATCCTGCTAATGTTGAATCAGTAGGCTATAATTCCTGTCAAATCCTCTTCATATTAATGATACCTGTTTCACCACCACTGAAGTTTTGGTTTGCTGCCCTTGTTTGGCTGTTGTCCCTCTGTTATTCAGGGGTCATTTCAAGTCCCTCCCTTTTGACTTCTTCACCCAGAGGTGAGCTGAGGTTTTCACTATGCATGGTGATCCATACAAAAGTATCTGCCAGAAATTCTGTCAACTTTCTTCTCGCATATATCTGTAGTCACCTGGGCAGACCAGACAACAGTTCACAATCACACCTACTGCCCATGAAAGTAGATGTATCAGTAACACAAAGAAATCTCATCAACTTAAAACACACCCTTGTGGGATACTGTGCAATACTCTGGGAAATTACTTACTGCCATGGCAGAGCTGTTGAGATCTAGGGTTGGAGCCCTTTTACAGCTTTCTTTACCAAAATTTTCCTTTATTTGAACAAATCCATTGGGCCCCACAAGATGGTGATGATGCTACAGTTCCTTGGGTGGCCATGAACTTTCCTCAGCAAGACAGATCAAATATTTTTTGAACTGTGAAGTTGAGATATCAAGCCTAATTGCAAATGGAGGTCTTTGAGTTTCAAAAGAAAAACATTTTAAGCAAGCTCTGGAACAGTCCAAGGAAGCTGCAGACAATGGCAAGTGAGTTTTCTGGGAGCAGAAAAGCGCAATATTATTTGAAGGCATGAGGAACAGGCATGGCTTCTGATTTGAAAAACAGTTGCCTCAAGACATCACAGGAAAACTAACAGCTTTTTTCTTACTATTTTAATGGATGGAGAAGAACTCGAGTGAGCTTTTCTCTATCCTTTTGCGGTGTTACCACGCAGTGTGCGTAAGATGCTCACTTCTATACAAATGATAATTCCTCAGCTTTGAAGTGTTAAGTATTTGGCCAAAACACCAGAAAGGCAGAGCATCTCAGGGGCTCACCTTACTGGTGCAAATGCCTGGAACCAGGCTCAGCAAAGCTTCTGTGAACACTGTGAAACAAAGCAGCTACAAAAGCTGCCCCAGCTATGTCAGATCATCAGAAATATGCAAAACATCTGGTTTCAAGGGAAGAGAAAAAAATATATATCTATTGTCCTCATTAGAAAGTGCAGCCCTGTTGATATGAAGAGGTTTGTGTTGACTTCTTTGTTAAATGGATTTGGCCTTGCAGTATGCGTGCTTGGATGCTAAAAAAACATCAGGTTTTTCCACAGAGTGCATAATTTTTGCAAGTTTTATACTTATTTCAGGCTGATGATCTCCTGATTATACTGTGTCCTTTTGCTGCAGAAGTTGTTGATCTTTGCAGAAAAAAAGAAAAAAAAAAAAAAAAGACAAGACCGAAATGTAGAAACTGTAGTGCTGTTATTTTGTGGTGACAGGAAAGATGCACCAGCATGCAGGTTTATTCTTATGTGACACATAATTGCTCAGAAACTATTTTTAAAACTGGGCTGAAGGAAATCACGAGGACGGCACAGAGAAGCTGTCATTTGACAAACCTGCTTGGGTTGCATGCAGGGAAAGCTGAGGGGTGTAGGGACCATGCTGCAGCTACTGAGGCAGGAGGAGCGAGGGGAGCAGAGCATCTCCTGCCCCGTCCACTCGGCTCGCATTAGTGACTACATCACCCTGCCTGCAATGTCTGCTGCTTCCCCACTGCAGCGTGTAATGGGCTCACAGAGAAATTCTGGCTGAGGAAAAGCTTTCTGGATGCTCAGTAGACTCATCTCATTGCTTCTTACTGCAGTTTGCTGACACTATAGGCATTTATAAACCTCCATAATGCCAGACATTGCCTCTACTTATAAACCTTCCATCACTAATGTTCTTAGACCATCGTGACTACAGGAACATTATCCCACTATATAATTTGCGTTTGCAGTGCTTTGTGCCAACAGTTGCTTGTGCTGCTGGCAGTCTAGACCAGGAGGTTTAGACTAATGGCCTTTTAAAAACCAGGCACAGAAACGTCCCTTTGTCTGTCTTTATTCTGGGCTTTCCAGGCACTCCATATAGTGATCCTGTCCCACTGCTGCACTGAACTGACGGTAATCTCCAGAAGCGAAGACAGCAAGTCTGGAGGACGAGCCTCTCATCTACTGACTCCTCCATATATTGTCCTCCAGAGGGGAAAGTGCACAAGACCACTTGCTTGTGCTGGTTCCCTCTGCCGGATGAGCTGGTGTCACTGCTTTGTTAGCTGTCTGTGTTTGTGGAGCACAAGGCCACGGGTTCTGCTGATGATTCTGCGTGTGTACAGTTGGGCGATGTACACATTACATTTCTCTCCACTGAAGTCTCCTGGACCCAGATTTCTTTGTTTATCTTCTACTCTGCGCAGCTCTCAGAGAAGCGAAGCATACTCTTTCTTTTATGCTTAAGAAACACTTTTCAGCTTTTCATCTGAATCAGGCATCCGTTACACTGTGTTCCCCATTTCCTACACAAACAGCTGATGTGCAGCTCCAAGCATGCAGGATTCAAGGGCATCTACATTATTTCTCACATGCTGGATATTGCAGCTGGGATGAAAGAGTGAGAGGTCTAGCAGCCCCTCCTTCAGTGAGAATTGATAGCGCCTGAGTGAGATTATTTCTTTATCCTGTATTCTGTGAGTATTTGACATGACAGTCAAATGTCCTTCCTGCAGCACCTTTAGTGCTCACCAGAGTAAACTATGTTCCTTCACCAAATGACCGTTGCAGCTGTACGTTCAGGCATATGTCTGCTCTGGAGACTGAAGAGCTTCAACTCAAAGAGTCACCCACCACGTTAACAAAGAGTTCCCTATGCCAAACCTCATTTTACTGAGGCTCTCCTAGAATGTGCTGGTAAGAAAGCAAGGATTTTGAATAACTGTTGATATGATATTTAAAGAGAAAAGATTTTGGTTTGCATTATGGTTTGCGTTGGTTTTGCTTTAAGTCCAGCCTGGTACTCGCAAGTCCCTTTAAGCAATCCTAAATTTCTTTAGGGCATGTACAAAGGACGCAGAGTGCACTGCTGCTGCTGTGCCATTCACACAGCGCTCCTTTCTTTTTCACCCAGAGAAGCAAAACACAGTTTAGACCGAGAGCTGCAGTTCTTGAACTACCATATGACAGTACCTTTGCCAGAGAACTGACACTCCCAGGAGAAGCTTATTTCATGGGCCACATTGGTAACCATGCTGATTTCACAGATGTAGAACAAATAACGTGTCGTGTTTCATAATGATAAGTTCCATTAAAATATGATTAGCCTTTATAAGAAGTAAAGATGCCATCAGAAGTGTTACCTTTTAAACATATGCACAGGTCTCGTATGTTCAGTCAACCATGATAAACTATCATCTTGGAGTTCATCTGGCAGCAAGCAAGATATGTTTTTACATAAGGCACAACAAATATGTTTTTACATAAGGCACAAAAACTCTGTGATGTCACTGAAAAACTGAATTATTACTTTTTTCCCTGAAGGCTGGCTGTTGCTTAAAATTTCAAGTTATTGAGTTTTATACAGTTTGCAATACAATTTATTCACTTAGTCACTTTGTAAATTTTCAAATACAAGTATCGGAACATGTTCGAGGATACTATGGAAACAGACTGATTCAATTTAAAGAGAAAACAACTAATCCCCATAGAGCTGTGCTTCTATAATTACGTACTTATAGTTTTGGAAAATCACAAATAAACCTGGGGAAAAATGTTTAGTTCATGTGAATTACTCTAATTTATCATCGGTATTAGGACAGTCCCTAGAAACTCAGTGATAGGTGATAACTTACTGTGCAATGCAGTGTCCTACAGAAAATAACAAGAGAATGCCCTTCCAAAATAGCTTGTTGCCTACATAGCCAAGACTCAAAGAAAGATGGATGAAAAAGCATTATCTTATCTGCTTTCAAATACGCTGCTCAGACAGAGAAATGAAGTGACTCGACCAGAGACGTTAAGCAAATCTGAGGAAGAACTTGCAACTGAGCTGAAGGAGTCTCCTTAGCAATTTTCTACTGGAACTGCTTTGTACTGGAAAATTGGGTTTTTTATGTATGTATTTTTTTTCTTATAACAAGGAAAGATCATGGAAAGGTTCATTCTGAGTGCACTCACACAGCACGTGAAGGACAACCAGGGGATCAGGCCCAGCCAGCATGGGTTCGTGAAAGGCAGGTGCTGTTTGACCAACCTGATCTCCTTTTACAACCAAGTGACCCACCTGGTGGATGAAGGAAAGGCTGTGGATATTGTCTACTTGGACTTCAGTAAGGCCTTCAACACAGTCTCCCACAGCATTCTGCTAGAGAAACTGGAAGCCCATGTCTTAGACAGGTGTACTCTTTGCTGGATTAAAAACTGGCTGGACGGCCGAGCCCAGAGAATTGTGGTGAATGGCGTTAAATCCAGCTGGCGGCAGGTCTCAAACGGTGTTCCTCAGGGCTCAGTTTTGGGGCCAGCCTTGTTTAATATCTTTATTGATGATCTGGATGAGGGGATTGAGTGCACCCTCAGCAAGTTTGCAGATGACACTGAATTAAGCGGGAGTGTTGATCTGCTTGAGGGNTACCTGAAAGGAGGTTGTAGCGAGATGGGCGCTGATCTCTTCTCCCAAGTGACTAGTGATAGGACAAGAGGAAACGGGTTCAAGTTGTGCCAGGGGAGGTTTAGGCTAGACATTAGGAAAAAATTTTTCAGTGGAAGAGTTATCAAACATTAGAGCAGGCTGCCCAGGGAGGTGATTGAGTCACCATCCCTAGAGGTGTTTAAAAGTCATATAGATGTGGTGCTTAGGGACATGGTTTAGTGGCAGACCTGGTAGAGTAGGGTCAATGGTTGGACTAGATCTTAAAGGTCTTTTCCAACCTATGATTCTATGATCTCCTTTCCACAGGTTTTCTATGAATTAAAAATTGAAAAAGCTGACATCATTCATTTTTCAGATACGATATTGCAGTTTTCAGATACCTTTCTTGGAAAACTGACAGAAAAATTTATAAAAGCTTATTATGTCATCAACATTCTTTACTAAAAATTCCTATTTTTCAGTTAGCTCTGGTGTTGAAGTGTGATCGCAGTAATCACCAGGCCATCTGTATGCTCCCTGAAAAGTTGCCACAATTGCTTCAACAACAGCGTCCATCCAAAAGCAAGAATGGCTTAAACTCATTTCCTGCCCCAAGTAATCTATGAAATGACAGTGACTATTCATGGAGTTGCTTCTGTGCAGTCTAGGAGAAGTATCGTTCCTGGAAGGTTATATTTCTATCTGTTTTGTAATCTAGGTTGAACATGTGATTGTGGAATATGTAATCCACTAGGAGAGAGAAAAAAAAACCACCTTTACCTTATAATTAGCAACAAATGCTTACAGTGGCCTAGGGAAAAAAACACTGTGCCAAGCTTTTATGCCAGGAGAGTTTCTGGCACGGGGACAGTTCCCTGAGAGAAGACAATGTGAATTTAAAAAAACCCGAAACTATTTGTATCTCCTCGACCAGGCTTTCTCCTCATAAAAGTTAGAATACGTCAAAGATGGTGGTAACCCAGTTTCTCGGCATGCAGATGAGCTGTTCTAGAGAGAGCAGACAAGTGATGTTACGGCAGAGCTGTGCACCTCCTAAGGCTCTGGACTACTGAAGACAGGGCGAGGAACAGCTACGTTGGCTTTGTGCTGTTCAGCATTTGACCCGTTGCTGAAGGGATTTCTGCAGAAGATGGCTTTACAGCCTCTTTGCGCAAGAGAAATGGCACGACAGGGGCTGTAATACAACTGAGAACTGGGCCAACAGTGGCCTGGAGCACTTCAAGACAGAAACTGTCTGGGTTTATGCTTATATACAGCTGTTCCTTGTAGCTCTGGGAGTTATAAAATGTGCTCTGCTTTTGCTGTCAAAGACCCTAATTTAAAACCATATTCTTTACGAACTGTAAAGGTTGTAAAAAAAAAAAAAGACACCAAAAAAAAAGACTAGGAGAAAGTAGTTCGTGTCCATTTGCTTCTCTCATCAAGTTAGTAACTCATTCTAGTAGTTCAAAATGACACAGCATCTCAGAGATCATAGCAAATAAGGATTTAAATGACTAGCTACAAGATAGCAGGCTACAGCTTGTAATGCAATCATTCACCTTTAACAGGGTATAGAAGAAAAGTTCTTTGGATTTGTAGGAAAAGGCATGGGCAATGCTCCTGTTTAAAACTAATGTAAAAAAAGAGGGAGTTTTTGCTTTTTTCAAGAAAAGTATTTTGCATGCACAAAATGGTCCTGAAGTGTTTTCGTTCTTTCAATCAACTTATGCTTTATGTAAAAATACAGCCTGCCTTTGGGCTAGTCATCTAGGAACTTGCAAAAACTGGTAACACAAAAAGAGTCAGGAGGGCAAAGCCACCAGTTTATATAAATTTCCATACTGCTAACACACCTGAGAGTCAGTTCTTCACCAGAAAAAGATGAGGGTTTAAGCAAAATTGAAGCTCTCACCTCAAGACTGCCTAAACCCACGTATACCCTGACAGGAATGAACAGTTCCATTTTCTTCCAGCTCCCTTGGTGCTGTTACCTATGAGATCAGCATCTCTCTATAAGCTGAAATAGTGGTACAGGGCTCTCCAGGGGAAGCCAGTCTCTCACTGTGTCCTTACTCTGCATCTGTTCTTGGTCCTTCTGTACTGACAGCTCCCCAAAGCTGTGGACATAGTGTTTTTCGACCACTTCACTGGTTTGAGATGTTCTTCTTTGCTTTTATGCATTTCAAGGTAGCCTAGTAGAGAATTCTTTTTATTCTGTCACTCTCAGCAGAATTAGGTAGCTTTCCTCCAGGCTTTTGGCTCTTTTCTGAGATGGATGGGACAAATCCAGAATATCTTTCAACAGCACTTGAAGTCCCATAAACAAAATTGAATGCTGGAGAGGAAAACGGTCCTTAATAAGACTGCTGAGTTTCTTCATGTTGGGAAAGATTGCAATATTTTTGTTAATGCCTATTTAACTTAAAATGACTAACGACAAGACCAGTTTGTACCAAAGAAGATGCTGATAAAGATTTAAATAGTTCATATATCATGTTGGGTCTTGTAGTGAACACTGCTAAGGCCATTCTGAGCTTAGAAACAGAAACTTTTGGTGTCTTAGTTATTCGTATGAGCCACAAGCTGTGACAAGCAAACAAAAACACCAGTAACATTTTCGTTACTTTAAATATGAAGGGACAGGAGACACAATTTAGGTAGTTTAAAATAGCATATCCAAGTCAGCTTTAAATATCTTAGAGGCTGCTGTAACTTAGGTGTTTATGTTTTCATTGCTTACTTCAATTAACACAGTGATTGGCTGTGGAAAGCACTACAGCTGGCACAGCTTTGAGGAACATATGTTAAGAAAACATCAGTTTGCCTGGAAGCTGATTTTAATGGGGTAGTTTTGTGGCTGATAGCAAAACGGGGAAAAGATTCAGAGCTTTCTTCTTTCGGCTATTTTTCGAATTGCAAACCAAATTTCCTTTTCTTGCTTTCTGAAAGGTAGATAGAAACCTCTGATACTGCAGAGAAAAAGGGGATTTAGTAAGATTACTTGATGTTCTCTGTTAAAGTAAGGGAAAGGTTGTAGTGTTTCTATTCTTTGCAAGGCTGTAAGGAAAGACTTAAGAAGAGAGGATGAGAGATGCCAGAGGAAAACCAAAAAACCCAAAATTATATGGGTAGTATATCTACCTACAAGTAAAGAGAAGAGAACATTTATTCTCAGCAAAGGGGGAAGGGTGACAACTGAAGCCTTAGATGTGATCAACTGAAGCCACTTCAGTAAAATATTTGGAGAAAACAGTGTTATTTATACAGAGGTAAAAGAAATGGGAATGTCATTTATTGGTAATTTTTGGAATAGGCGGGTCATCTTTGTCCACTGTAGCCTAACCCATGATCAGATACTTCATCTTTCTGAGGAGGAGTAGGTTGAATCTATAGAGTCAGAGAAGCAGAGGAGGTACCAGCCCTTACTAGGAGGTGTGTTTCCAACTCAGGAATGTGGAAGACAGGGACTTTTTTGGGGTCTTTATTTCTGATTTTCTCTTTTTTTTTTTTTTTTTAATGAAGTATCTGTCCTTAAAAACAGTCTCTGGTTGAAAACTGCTAACCTCGGATGTGGGCTTAGATCTTTCTGATGGCAGAGCGTAAACTACGAATGTGTACCCATTCTGAAACAAAAACGTGCTTAGTTCTTTTAAAGTAACTTTAACGTTGTTGCAGGATTGCTGTTGGGTAGGATAGCAAGGGTAGCTGCCTCACTGTCTTCGCTGGTCTGCTCGATTCTGTAGTTGCAAAAACAGGGCTCTCTGGTTTAAAAGAACAAAAGATACTTGATCAATTACTAGTTATCACCAAGTAAGAGTTGTGCTATGATGTGTGCCAGAACTGGGGATCCAAGTAGTTGTTATAAAAAATAATGTCCTCTGGTTTTAATTCCAGAGCCTTCAGTTGCTGGGTTTTTTGTTTTGTTTGGGGTTTTTTTTGTTTGTTTGTGTGTTTTTTAGTTTTAGCCGCGTATTAAGCCCTCTTTCAGCTTGGAGAATGATCCAAAAAGTACCTGCCTGAAAAAAAGTGATTCAAGGGTATAAAACTTTTCCAAATACCTTAAGCATTTGGAGATTACTATTCAGTATGGAAAATGAGCAGAATGCGTGTGAGTAGCCCTGCTTTGCAGTCATTTGTGCGGTGTGAGAGAGGGAATACTGTGCTCTTGTGCTGCATTTAGTTTCTAGAAGGATCCTGTGTTTTGGGAAGTATTTGCTGATCCTACTGGCAGTGCAAACAGAAATAGACAGTGACTGATTCAATTAAATGATAAAAATCTATTACCACCATGCCGAAAATTCTACTCGAGGTAAACAGCACACTGAGAAAGCAGCAGATGGATAGCTGTCATTGCTGTCTTTGGCAGGTGCCCCTGGATTCTCTCTGGGGCTGATGTTAGGCGGTACCAAGGGGTGGCAACGTGAAGGGGGAAAGTAGTTTATTCTTCTTAAACAGCTGAAGTGCCAAAATTTCAAAAGCCAAAAGTGTGGTTTCTGCACAGTTTCTTGGCTTGCATCAAAAGTTCTAAGGTAATTTCCAGTCAGCATAACTTCCTTTGAAGAATTTTTTGTATGTGAAAACTGACCCTTACAGGGACAACGAATTGATGGAGCTCACCAGCGTGGGACTGGAAAGACGCTTTCCTTCTTCCTACATGGTGTGGAGTCTATAGGCTCGTGTTGTACTCTGGTATGCTTCAGATTTACTAACAAATTTTCCTCTTCAGACAGGAGAAAGAAAAATAATCCTGACAAATCTAGGATAAGCCCAAGGTTGTAGTTAGGCAAAATAAAACACTGAAAATATCCAGGTCCAAACTTCAGACAAGCAAGAAAAAAGGGGGATTCCCAAAGGTGATGAGTCTAAATGAAATAGCCTTCATTAATCTGTAAGATGTTTCTAATCTTGATAGGATATGAGGTGGTGGGTAGCGGCTGAGCTGCTCCATCGCTGATGTGAGGATGTTACTGGTTCTCAACATCTCATAAAGGCTGTCAATTAGATGAACATACTTAAAGATCTTAATGAAAGCTGACACTTGTCACTTTCTGGCCGCAATCTAATATGATCTCTTTAAAATATTTTTGTGGAAGGTCAGTGTTGCAGTTAACTTTGCCTGTTTATTTTAACTTCTGCTTCTGAATAAATTTGACAGGTCACATATTTTTCTTTTAGAGATAGAATAGCTTGTCCTCTGAAGAAGAAAAAAAATATATAATTACTGCAGTAAAATTATATTAACGGGAAAGGTATATGTTGACAAAAGACTGGAGATTTGGGCATGCATTTATCAATAGGACTTGATTAGCTTAATCCCCTTCCATCCCACTGCTTTTAGAACTTTCTTATTAATGTAACCTCAGATTGATTTGATATGCGTATAGCATATATATATGCATGCATATAGCTAGCCAAGAAGCCTGGAGTATCTGTTGGAATTAATTTTCTAAAGGTGGCACTCTGAGGGTGCTTGTGGGTTTTATTTTAGCTGCAAAGTGGTTACGAAAGGTTGAACCGCAAAGAAATTAATAAGTAGAGTAAATCAGTGGGAGATTTTTACATCAGCTGACATGAAATTTGACCCTTTGGGAAAGTTCAGGAGAGCTAGAGATATCTGTTCATTCAGGCTGTTTGTGGAGAAATAGCAGTGATCAGCTCCAGCTGTCTCTCTCACTAAAGGCAATTACAGATGTACTTCCCCACACTTGACATCTCATTTTCTGAGTCTGCAAAGTTAGGATAGCATTTAGCTCATTATCCCCCAGTGGCGTTGTATGTATCATTTTTTAGGTTTTAACAAAAGTTAACCATAAAGCATAACGCATGCTGAACCTCTCCAGTGCAAGGAAACAAAAATTGATTTTGACAGTTCTCGTAGCTGCTATATTTTAATATACTGGGATAAACAGGACTGTAGCCTATAACAGCGATAAGAGGGGAAAAAAGTTGGTTTATATGTGAAGAAGTATAGGATAACATAGCTTTATAAGTTTATTACAGTCATTCATGAAGGAACCTTTGGGATTGGTGTCTTGTGCTAGACATGGTATACAAAGAACATCAAGAAGAAGGGATGTCTTGTTGAGAAGTGATCCCCCTGTCTAAGTCATATTGGCAAGAGAGAGGAGACAAAAGGAGAATTCCCTTGGTGCGTGCTTTTCAGTTTTTCATTTTTTTCCCCTTTATTAATTCTTCTCTTTCCTGTCACAGAGTGTTTTTCCCCAAAGAATAACACAAATCTGACATACTTGCACACCTACTCATGTTATTCCTGAAAATGGTGTGATATTATTATTCACAATTTCTGGAAAAAAAATCTGAAGGGTATTATTTTCTTCTTTTCTTTTATGTCCCTATCCTGGCTTTTTGTTTCCTCTGCAACTCAGAAAACTTAAATAAAGTTGTATTTTTAGTATACCTTTGTAGAAAGCTCACCTAGTCCCAGAAGAAGACCTGGAAAAAGGGACATGTAGGAAGA
This sequence comes from Burhinus bistriatus, assembly GCA_013397275.1. Taxonomy (NCBI): domain Eukaryota; kingdom Metazoa; phylum Chordata; class Aves; order Charadriiformes; family Burhinidae; genus Burhinus; species Burhinus bistriatus. Next base: position 40,448 of record VYXH01010797.1, read on the forward strand.
GAAGTAGACATGTAGGCTAAAAATTAGAATAAAGAAAAGAAAGTTAAATACATTTGGGACCTTCTTAAAACTTCCCTCAAACAAAAACTTTTCTCTAGATTATGAAAACCTTCAGGTCAGTTTGGTAAGGATTTTAAAACTTCTTTTGTGGTTGTGGTGATACGGAGATACAGCAAAGGTTTCTTCCTATTCCGACAGCTGGAGTTTCTACCCAAACTTAAGGGGAAAAGATCAGAGAGTGTCGTGGAAACACTTCTGTGTACAAGACTCCCAACATACTTAGGTGGAGCTAAGAGGATTTCCAGTGGCTTCACTGTAAAGCATGACAGTGACATTTGAAACTCTAAAATATAAATGGTTTTATGCGGATGTGTATCCGTAGCTGGGAACAAAGCATGGCCGTATAAAAAGCTTGATGTGCTGTTATAAGTGAAGCAGAGTTGAGAACTTCAATGTCATTTCATTGATGCAGGAGTGAGTAATTAGGATGAAACCTTTGATTAATAGGCTTATCCCAAGAACGCTAAGTTTTGTTACCCTGGCCTGTGACATGCTGAAGCCCTAGCACGCATGGAATTTTTTTTTTTCCCCATTGGAAACACTAAAAGCTGCGGTAAACTCTGGATATCAAATGTTATCTGTACCTAAACTGTTAAAAACTCCTGCTTTCCCTGACAACTGCTGCTGCGCAAATTTGATTTACAAGTACAGGAATACAATAAAAGGAGAGGAGGAAAGAAATTCAATAGAATATCTGAACAATTCCTTTATACACTGAGGAGTTCCTGCCCTGGCTGCACTTTTTGTGCACACGCAAATTTGGGTCAAATGCTTCATTTTTAACATTGAAATGCATCTGTCAGCACATTTGTAGTCTCTCATGCCAGCCCGCTGTACAGCTCAGGGGCTCTGCTGTAACTGAGACCCTGCCTCCTATGGACTGCATTGATAGAGTAGGAACCAGGAGATGTTGCCGCTTCTCTATATTACTCTGAATTACAAAGGATTTTTGCTCATGGATTGATGTGTTTCCACCAGAATCTTTTCTGGGCCTTCTGCTACTGGTTCAATGCTTCTTGGAAGCAACTCCTTGATTAGGGTTGCAGTCTTAAATAAAGTGTAAGCTCAGATGCTTCTTTTTGAAAGAGTTTTATATCATGTTTGCTTTAGGTCTGTGTCACCTTGCTGCTTTTGAATAATGCACTGTTTTTACTGTTACTTGCATAACCTTTTCTGTGCTTCCGGAATGTGTGTGTCATTTCTGCATGAAATGGACATAATTTCAGCAATGATGATAAGAGGTTAAGAATGGGGTTTTGACAATCGAATAGGGGTGAAGGCACCTCTGAAAGAGCACCATGAGGGTTTGAGATCTTGTAACCTGTTCTGGAATACCAGGCAGCATCTTCTGTGGCAAGTAATGGAAGCATGATCGGGACAAAGACATCAAGGTTTTCTGTGTCAACTTATTTGTGGATGTCAAGGTTTCCGCTCAGTCTGAGCAATGGCAAACATGTTAATAGCTTTAATTTAATCTCACACAGTTCAAATTGCCTCCAAAATTAGGTGTTAATTCTCATGTATGTTAAATATATCCTCTGTATCACAATGAACTTTTTATCAACCAGAAATGTTAAATTGCAAAAACTGTGGGAAATTGGAATAATGGAGCTGAGACTGAGGAAACACATCCTTCAATTAGTTTATTCATGCATGTACTGCTTTTCTACTAATATGCTAGTGATTGAAAAATATTTTTCCCGGGAGGTTATTCTACACCTCGGTGAAGTTGTTCATGAGTCATAGATTAAAACCTTAAAGAATAAACAAGCAGCAAAGTTCATAGCACTGCTGATGTATAGATCAGTTACTAGCAATACAGTTTTGTCTATGTCAATAACACCACTTTAAGTAATGTGAAAATTGCGTGTTATCCCAGTAGGTGAAACAAACAGCATCAATAAACATGCAGCTTTTTTTTTTATTTTATTTTATTTTTTTTGCTGAAGACCTTGAAAGAGATTGCACAGGAATGGATGTAACATCCTCCTGGAAATTCAGCAATACTGTCTCCTGGTCAGCTGGCTCTAGTGTTATTGTATCAGAAAAAGTTTTTAGTGCAGATAGTAAAGCAATACTCTTGAACACTAGATATTGGGCTTTTCTCAGTTTATGTATGCTTTCTGTTTGCACAGCATACATGAAATCGGAAAATCACAACAGAAACCACAGCATAGGATGTCTATGACCATCTTGGTCATGCCACAAAAGCCAGGTAAATCCTAAGTAGGGAAAGGTTTCTGCACAGAAGCTGTTCAGCACTGAATGGCACACAAAGTCTTCAAATGGCAGGTACTTAGACCTTCATGCCTTTTTGATGCTTAGCATTGAATGTCCCATCTTAGTTTTTCCTCCAGATCATGCTTCTAGTGTTCGCACGGGCTGCACCTCAGTTCTCAGCTACTTCTTTGTTAGCATCTCTTTCTCAGTCACTCCTCTGCAGTAACCACTGCTCTCATCCCCTCCCTCCACCTTTGCCTTTGTACTGAGCAGAGACTTGGATCTGTGTGGTGGTGGAACTTATTCTCTGTCTCCCAGAGAAATCTAGTTCACTCACAAGGAAAGATGTAACTGATTAACCGGGCATTTCCTCTGCATAACCAAGAAAGACATGCATTATTCCTATACGTGTAGAAGTGACTCCAGCCTTCCGTGAGCCTAATTTCATATTAGAACCTCTCCAGATATGTGAGGAACAGCAGTTTCCCAGACATTTAGAGATTTTATTTTCCTGTGTGTAGATCTTACTGTGCTGCGTGCCACGGTATCTGACGAAGTTCACACAGCAACTGTATGAACATCCTTAAAATTTCACCTACATCTGAGAACTCAATTGTATTGATTTTTGGGTTTCATCTCGAGAACTTGTCAGACAGTCTAGATAAACCTGCTAAATTAAGATAGTTCAGACTCTTATGTTCACAGAATTCTGCATGAAAGACAGCGAGCAGTGTTCAGTGATATGGTCCTGGCTGGCCAGCAGGTGATAACCAGCAGCTGCTGTTCCCACGGGGGACATTGCTATCTTGAAGGGATATAATTTGAAGCATTGATATTCAGTGGGAAGGAGGAGCATGGAAATTGGTAATGCTGAAAAGAAGAGCTAGAAATAACCAGCAGTAAATTAGATCTGATTTTGTAGGATGATATGTTGGGGAACAAACTTCAATGCTTTAAGACCTCCTTCTATGTCCCTGGCTGCACTCTTTTTGGTTGGTGTATTGTTTGGCTTTTCTGCACCATTTTTCTTCTTTCACTTCTCTTCTTGTCTTCTTCCCCCTTTTTGTCCCTAAAGGCATAGTGTTGCAGCCACTGGCAGTGCCTGATCTAAGGCTACCATAGTACAGTGAACTGTTTAATTCCCCTAGACGTTTCCCTATGGCAACTATCCATAAAAATTGTTTTGCTGAGGGCAATTCATGTCATCTAATAAAGAATTGCAACAGGAAATCTTATTTAAGGTAAGAAGGCTGTGCACTTCCCATATCATAACCATAATGCTATAACTCATTCTGATTATCACAGATTTTTAGTTCTTCTCCGAGATTATTTCTCCTGCCTGGCCCTTATTTAAACAGAAATAAGTTCTTATGTTCTCCCACCAATAAAGTGAGGTAGTCTGTTAAAGGAATCTCTATATCTCCTGAGCTATGCTGAACAGTGATGTTCCTCTCCTCCTAGAAGCAGGCCCATCAAGAAAACAGTTTGGACAATACCCTCTAAGACAACTGTCTCAGTAAGAGGGAGCAGAGCAAGAGTTTGCATTAGTAGTGTGAATAGATCTCAGAAAACTTGTGGAATAAGGAAATCTAGTGTTAGGGAATTTGCAAGGCCAGTGGAATAAGCCTCCATTTACAGGCTGCAGGAAAACTGTTCGCAATTTCCCTGCCTGAACATGAATTTTTGCTCATAGTTTTGTTTGTGTTTGTTTCTCCTTGGAATATTCAATAGTTCCCAGTCTGAGGGAAGCTAGGGTCACTATGTTGTTATTTATTACCATAACTCCAGACACCCACCATTTATCTCAGCTACCCATCTAGACTTCTATTTATAGCTATTGAAAATAAACATTTCCAAGGTATAATGTAGCCCACTCTAAATAGATAGCTTTGACATCTCTTCTTATAGGACAGCCTTTGCCCAGGAGTAGGCATCTTATCTCAGAAGCATGCATCCACCTTTATGGATGTGTATCTACTTTGAATCCTACCGTATGTAACTTAAGGCTGTTAATTTCATTCAGCCTTAGGGTAAGAAAAAGCAGGCTATGAATGGCTTTAAAAACCTTGTTTCTGTTTCCCTCCTTGAGTCACATGATGAGCGCTAACATGATATCATATTGAACTTTATGCATGTCAATGCACATCAGGGGCTTTGTCAAGAAGTGCTTGGTTCACACAGTTGGGGAATCATGGCTTTGGACAGATTGTTCTTTGCAGCTTGCTTTTGGCAAAAATTAACTTTGGGAAAGCTGAAATACCATAGGAATAAATGCTACAGTGTTATTGCATTATAAATTCATCTTCTATATAAGCCAATAAATATATTTTTATGTGGAAAGATCGTAAGCATTTTTCTTCAATTGGGTAGAGGCAACAAAAACATAAAATGGTTTCTTTCCTTCTGGAGAATAATCTTGAAAGAAATATGATGTCATAGACAATATAATTGTCCCTCAAACATTGTTATAATAACCTCAGAGTCTCTTTTACAGAGACTTGGACCAGGAAGTCGGGAATGAAGGATTCTACCCCTTCAGTCTATAGATAAAATATATCCCAGCTGGCACAGTTTTCCTTGCTTACAGCCTAAGCTTTTGAAATGAGATAACTACTGGGAACTCTCTGGGTCTGTCTGTTTGTTTTTATTTAAAAAAAGCCCCATATACATATTCCTTTAGCTTTTGCAGTTGTAAAGAAAGGCTTGAAAATGTAAGCCAGGCGTGATGAAAAGCAGCTGCCTGAGCCTGAAGACAACTGAAATGCAGCTTTGAGATGCGCAACAGGTTTCCCAGGCAAGACAACTAATACAGTAGGCTTTTCCAATACTCCGTTGTTAGTGCAACTTAAAAGAAGAAGGACCATCTGTGACATGAAATTGTAAGACAAACAAACAGGTGAGAAGAACAGGTCAGTAATGCCATGGAAGTGGAAATTAAACTTGATAATGAGGGCCTGAGACTCTTGTTTGGAGCTGAGTGCCCAACATTTTACTCTCTGCTTGTAAACGGGTTATTGCTACCCCTTGCCATGGATCGGGCAAGACTGGAAGACCGTTTGGCATTGGCAACTGAGCCCAGCTGTGCTTTAGTGTAGTGGATTGTCAGGGTACTGATTTGTCTCCATTGGTGGCTGGAGGTAACCTGGCCAAGCTTGCTGGAATTGTGAATTATGCTGTTCATCTTAGAAAGGTAAAAGTTATATAAACATCCCTGTTTCAGAGGTAAATAGGCTAAATCAATCATTAATGCAAAGAGATGGACCTGCGGTGCTGGTGGAGGAATACCTCTTTCTTCCACTTGAAATTTCTGGTACTTTTGAGCAAACTGAGCTTGAAAAACTCAGTTGAACGGCAATACGAAGGTAATGAGAAGACCTTCCTACCCCACCTCCTCCACCACCACCACCCCAGCCCCCCCTGCCTCCCGCCATGCTCCACCTGGGTTGGCTGGGAGTAGAGGGTACTTAGGATGTATTCAGACTGTTTCTTGTTATGTATGGCCCTACCGTCTTAAAGATTTTCCCTGAAATCAGCCATTTCGTTCACATTAGCATACTCTGCTAGATTGTTACTGAGGCAGCAGCTGCACGACCAGTGTGAAGATGTAAGAATTATTTGAACTGAGTACAATTTTTCAATAGATAATGGATTTGATTAATGTAGCCTCTTCATCTTTGAATTGAATGTAGTGTCCATCTGCAGATCACTGTCTGATTGAGTTAGGTTCTTATATTACTGCCTATCATACAGCACACATACAGATAATCTTCTCATTATTAAAATTTACTTGGCAATTTTTGTTAACATATTTTTTCATTTCCTTTGGCCTCATTATAAAGAAGTCATTGACTACACATAACTTGTATAACCAGGATGTCTGTTAGAAGCTAATGAAGCTTTTTCAGAGAAAATTGATAAACAAACAAAATAATAGAATCTCATAAAATGTTTTCTTTTTAATCCTATCCACACAGTTCTTCCAAAATACTGACCTGAAGTAATATTGCAGCTATGTGTTAGGTATTTTATACGTGCATCCAGTTGTCCTCGATTCATTAGATTTTGTTTTCTTTAATGACCTCTTGCCCAAGAATTTAGCATGAAGTTTCGTAAAAGCATCCTTTTTAGATTAACCGGCACCAAGCAGTGTCAAACATATAATTTCTTTCATTGCTCTGAAATAGCTGTGATCGTTAACCACTCTAACAATATTCTAAGTCTACCAGTACTCCAATACACCTTCATCAGTGTTGCTATGTTTGTCCAAGCTGATGGATATTTAGAAAAGAATAAAGAAATAACAAAAACGTGATATTAGGTGTTATATAACTGCTCACCCACGCACCATCGGGTCTCAAAAGCAAAGCTCTGTCTTTTTTTTTGTCATGCTTGATATTTCATTTACAACTAACTTTCTGAAAATGCTTCTATCAACAATTTTGGAATTTGCTCTCTACTGATAATCATGCAGGTAGCATTAATTTTCTTCCATGTTTCCTGGAAAGCCAGTGCAAATGGAGTGCAAACATAGCAGAAATAAAATTATGCTTACATGTGAAGACATATTCCTCAAAAACTGGTTACCTAGCACAGTGAGCCTGACAGTGACTGTTCAGTTGTATCCACTAAAACAAACCTTCATTTGTTGTGGGTTGGTTAACAAACATGCATTATAATTTTCTGTACCTTTACAGGTTTTTTTCAATGCGTAATGTTGTCTGGAGGTGCCACCTCCTGCTTATGACCTTGCATAAGTCATTTCTCTCTTTTAAGCACTGAGCAGTGTGATTTCACTAACTGTTGTATGAGCAAGATGCATGTATTCTGTAAGATTTCCCATTAATCCATGTTTCCTACCATAAGGCATGAAGCTGCAAGTTTGTTATTTCTGTCTTAGTATTTAAGATAGTTTGTGTCTCTTTGTGTCCACCACTGTTGAGTGGAAGGTGAAGGGCATCATTTGTTTGCCTTTTCTTTAATCTAGAAGGTAACATTAGTAAGTATGTCATGTATCGTGTTGTGGGTTGGTACTTGTCATTCAAGAATACCTGTTTTATCTGTAACTGCATCCAGCAAGGTACTACAGGACTCTTAGAAAGAAAGAGATTAAGGTGCAGTAGTATCTTGATGCTATGAAATATTGAAATACATTTAAAAATATTGCATTTTCCTTCTTTAGCTTTGATAATTTCTTTGTTTTGGAAAGCACAAATCTCATCTCTGGTTGGCTTTCTCAGCTGAACGCGCTCTTGGGCAAAATGACTTTGGCAAAGCATTTGCAAGCTATATTTTGTAACATCACTTAAACCTTTTCCCATCTTTACCATACTAGAAGGTCATCCATTTCATGTGCCAGAACCTTAAACAGACTTCAGACAGTAATTGCAGTGCAGTCTGTGGTAACTGTAAAACTAGGTCTCATTTCTTATCCAGTTCAGAGCTTCTAGATTCTTCCTCGTCAAGAAGTATGGCCACAATGCACTGTTTTTCTTCAACGATTCTGGTCTAGCTGGTAATGTGTCGGTCTTGTCTTGTCCCTCCTCAGTTTCCCACTGTACTTCATGAGCAGAAGTGGTTGGAAATCTGGTGGAGGAAAGAAGAGGTCTTTGACAAACCCAAGAAGCCAAATTCTAAATAAGCCAACAAAACAGCAAAGCATACAGGTGTATTTCTTGTGACCTGGATTTCTTCATTTTTGGTTAACTATGTGACAACAGTCATTTCACATCTAGGGTTTACTGGAATGTTAAGATGCTGTTTCCAGCTGTGAGAGATGCTGCATCTGCTGCCTCTTCAGTCTACCAGGATTTTGTATTAGCATAAAAACACCAACCCCCCTGATGAAGCTTGGTTTTGCTAAGAAAAGACACAAACCCCATAAAGCTTGGCCTTAGATGTACATAATCAAACTAAATTACACTGTATTTGTGTAAGGCATTTGCTGAAGGCATTCAAGGTTTTCCATAATGAACACTACCTTTTTTTTCTTGCCTGCTCCTTAAAATCAACTGGCTTAGCTAGTCACCTTGCTGTTTCCAAAACAGATAGCGCCTTAGCACAATATAGGAAATCTTGAATCACTGAGTTTAAATGTGACCAAAAAATGATGATTGATTTAATGGACATCTCTGAAGTGTTGAAATATTTGTCAATCTTTTCTATCTACCAGCTCCAATGACCTTTTCAGAATTCCCTGACCTGTGCATCAGCTAACAGAGTGCATCTGCCCCAAGCATATGTTTTCTAGGCAGAGACAAACAGACTCATTATTAGGATGATCTCCTCACTGCTCAGATACTCCATTTATTACAAATATTTCAATGCACTGAATTAGAACAACAATCTGTTTTCAGCTTCCAGATCTCAAAATACTATTTTGCTTCTAGTTTATATTACTGAAGAATGTAGACTTGTTCCTATAAGAGAGCCCACATCATTAAAGTTCTCCATCTGTGCAATGTGGGAGACATAAATGACTTGGGATAATATGCAACCGGTTTCCTTGATGGGTCATTGTTTTTAATGGTCTGTTTCGGCTTGACTCAGGAATCTCATTAGAAGGCAAATGAGAGCAGTCTGATGGTCAAAATTAGACTCTCTTTAAATGCTAAAATTTGTCAGGTTATCATTTGTTTCACAATGACGCATAATATCAATGCCTTACACTTAATGATAAACAGGCAAATCTACAAAAAACATATAAACGTCATCAATTTTTGAAAAATACTTAAGTATCATAGAAAGTATCCACTTCCTAAGGAATACAGTTTACATAACCAGTCCTCAAAAAGCTTTGTTAAAACTTTTCCAGGGAGGCAAAAGTACAGATTTAATGACTAAATAAGAAACTGAGGCAATATTGCATTAAAAAAATAAAATTCCTCTTTTCTCCTGTACCTTTCCTTACCTGCAAGTCATCAACCTGTCTTCTCAGGAAATATCTGAAAACACTACAAAGTCAAACTGCTGAGCTACTGCATATCCTACTCAATAAATAGGTCTTGATAGTCTCCACTCATGCTTTATAGAATATGTAACATGAATTCTTAGAAAATCTAGCATTAGTTGAACAGAGAAAAAATTTACATAATTTTCTGCAATTCTAAAGGACAATTAAAATATTAATATATTGCTTTGTACCTTTGGCAAAATAAATCTCTAGGTACGCCTCGTAATTCTTCTCCCTCACTATGCCTTGATTTTTATCTAATTTAAATTTAAATGCAACAACATAACATTTACACACCTATACTTCAAAAATAAGTGTGTATAAACATTGTCCTTGATCTTTTTTCTGGAAAGATTTCTTAGTCTCTGGGGTATGATTACACTCTGTAGTGTATGTCAGTTAAATTTGTCAAATCTTGAGAACAATGGCAACATCTCTATTCATGTCTCATTGCAAATCCTGGGTGGAAAGAGACAGTTTCCACAGCTTTGCTCCCAGAAATCAGAGATCTACCCTGCCACGTATTAGTTCATAATACGTCAGTGAAGTGGCATTCTATAGTTTCAGAAAGGGTGACTGCACGCATTGAGGGCACTGTTGCTGTCTATCCTGGGGGACTCTGCCTGACTGTAGGGACCAAGCAGAGCAACCAGAAAGCACCTCAACCCATGGTTTGGGCACTAACCCCTTCAAGGATTCTCATGATGAAACCAGAGAAAAGAAAAAGCTCCTCCAAAGAGCAATTCAGAGCCTGTGCTCTGAACCTTAGGCTCCTCCAGGGCACATTTCCAAGCAGCTCTGTTTCTTCATTGGCAGCAGACAAAGCCTACAGCAATTAGCTTCCCAGCACTACCACTGACCTGTGGAGCACCTCCCTCTATAAACAAAACAGACCTCTCTCGCCTATGATTTGCTTCTCTGCTTTCCTTTTGGCCAAGGTCAAATACAGTAATTTGATGAGCATAGGATATGCTGCTGGCTTTCTTCTGACACAGCTGATGGCAGCCATTTAACTAGAAGGCCTCTGACTTAGATCAGGATGGCAATTCTTATAGTCCCATACTTTTTAAGACCACTGCTAACGAAGGGTTTACAAAGACCTCTGTCTTTCCAACAAAGTTTCTGCCCTGAGGCTGATAAAAATGCTGACAGTCTGCCAACACATTCAGTTCTCTGAATTTTCATTATTCTCTGCTGTTGTTTTTAAGACGTTAAGAAAGCTCAAATCTTTAGCGGGAGTGTTTCTTTTTATTTTTACTTTTTTGTCTTTTGTTTTGGTTGAAAGGATTAATAGCTTTAGGGCAGATGTCTTCAATATTTTGTGATTAAAAATGTGACCCCTAGTAAATAGCCTGTGCTATTTTTCTCCCCACTTCACTCAGTTACTGCAAAGATCGCATACGGCACCTAAAGAAAAGGTTATCTTCCCAAGACACATCGCTATTAACCTATGACTCATGATAGTCCTGAGACTTCACTATGAAACCATTTCTGCTACAGATCCCAAATGAAACTTAGTTTGTCCAGGGTCTGAGAGTGTGTCTGGTTAATGGGTATACTATTTTTTTTAAAACAATTAATAATTTTCATGTTATGTGTGGTCTTTAATTCAAATCAGGACTGGAAACGGGACTGCTGTGATGCACAGAATAACATTTAAATCTTGCAGTTTCGGGGTATAACAGGTAGTCATATTTAGCACTTGGAGCATTGACCACGAGTTATGGTACTTTTGTATTGAGTCTCTTCTTGACCTGCAGAGTCCATGATCTGCTGGAACAGGCCAGATGGGATGGGAAGCCTATTACTGACCTACTGTAAAAGCAAGTCTGCAAGTGGAAGGCAATGCTAGTCTTAATTCTCATAGCTGTGGATGATCTTTCAAAAGGACCCAAATCTCTGCAGAAGACCATTTCTTCATTTTATGTTAAATAATTGCTGAAAAAGAAACAGAAGCAGAGGACAGCCCCCCTAGCTGTTCAAATCACCACTGTCTTCTCTTTCTCTCTGAGACGCTGCTTTTTACAATTGTGTTTGGTCAAAGTATGTTCAGCCACAAAGTAAGTGAAAACTAAATTGGACAGGTAATTAAAGTAGACAGGTGCCTGTCTACTTTCTGGGTGTCCGGAAGCTCGATGTGTAGCTCTTCAGGCCAGGGCTGAAAAGCTCAGAGGAAGTTCAGAAACTCAGCTCCAACTGTCTGCAGAGCTCTGAGTTCAGAAGGGAAGTGTTTGGTGAGTTTTGTACGTACAGAGTTGCGTAGTCCTGGGGTGGGTGTTCTGGGGGTTTTTAGGTTATGCATTAATAGTCCACAGCTGTTTTTATTTGTGTGTCAATATTCTTTTTTGAATCTGCCCGAGTCACATTTGGGAACTTTAACAGAATCAGCAGTGCCCGTATTAAATACTTGGCATTAAGTTAGCACTTTCTATGCAAGAATATTCTGGTGCTTTGCAAACATTAATTACACTTTACAGTCCCTCTGAGGAAAGACAGGATGCTAACTCTGGTATTGGAAGACATGCTGATTTTGTTGATTGGTTGTATGCTGAAAGAAATGTAAAATCAGCCTTTACGTTGCCCAAATATATAACCAATGTACAGTTAAAAGAAGAAGCAGCAAGATTCCAAAGCCTGCTGCTTCAATGCCAGACAGGAGGAAATGAAAATCATTTTGTGACTAGAAAGCAGTGCTTTGGTGACTGGGAATCTCACTTTACATACACTACCTGATGGGTCTCTTGTTGTCAGTGTATATGACACTGTTTTGTCTAATTAGCCCTGACATTTCTTTTGAGCTTTATTTTTGTTTTGTATATACATATTGGAGAAGAAAGCTCTGCCAATCCCTGGGAATTATGTTTAATTCAGAATGAATATTAGGCCTTTGATGAATAGAAAGCATGTTTAAAACATAGGTACAGAGCAGCAAATAAAATCAGGAGGCAAAAGAAAGGAATACAGTTAATGTGCTCAGCATATCGGGTACAGCTCTGTGTCCTCATGTTCAATAACAGTCTGAGAGAAGACATATTGCACTGGGATGCTGGCCGACATGCAGGGAAAGGGAAAGCTCATAGGAATCCCTCTGAGGAAAGGGTGAGAAATCGTAAGTTCGTGTCCAAAACCATCCTCATAGCCATCCTCCATTCAGTCTGTGGTGTGGTACTCTCACACTTCTCTGTAAGCCTGTGCCTGAAGCAGCTCACTCCTTGCTGGTTGTCATGATCCCCATTACTGAACTGTCCAAGTGAGAGATACTTTGATCTTTAGTTTCTAAACACAACAGAAGAATTGACAGATATTATTAAGGCAGGAATGTCTTTTAAATTATGTGTCTGTTTATTCGTTCTTTTACTATAGTCCCTTTTGCAACATATTGTTGTTTTATTATAGTTTACACATTTCTTCTAATGATAATTGAGTTCTTTTGGGTTTTCAACATGTATTCGAGGGATGTGGTTACTAATTTGGAATAAGAGTCAAGCTGCTGGAAAACATCTCACTTGAGGTTAGATCCATGTTGTGCTTTAACAGAAAAAAAGAGCCTTTTGTAATTTTCATTTTTTTACTTAAAAAGAGAAAGAAAGGTATTACAAAGCTAATGTACTATGATTTTATTCAGCTAATTAGAAATGGAATAATGCATTGGACCAGCTAAAATCAGTTAGCACTGAATCAGTAAATCAGCTACTTCAGGTGGTCCAGGCACCAGTGTAACACAACAGGTGATCAATCTGAATCATAGAATCACAGGTGTTAGAAGAGACTTCTGGAGATCATCTAGTCCAACCCCCCTGCCAGAGCAGGGTCACCTAGAGCAGATTGTACAGGATGGTGCCCAGGTGGGTTTTGAACATCTCCGGAGTCGGAGACTCCACCACCTCTCTGGGCAGCCTGTTCCAGTACTCTGCCACCCTCAAAGGAAAGAAGTTCCTCCTCATGTTCAGATGGAGCTTCCTAGGTTCAAGTTTGTGTCCATTACCTCTTGTCCTATCCTTGGGCACCACTGCAAAAAGACTGTTGCCATCCTCCCGGCACCCTCCCTTTAAGTATTTGTAAGCACTGATGAGATTCCCTGTGAGCCTTCTCTTCTCCAGACTAAAAAGACTCAAGTCCCTCAGCCTTTCCTCATAAGAGAGATGTTCCAGTCCCCTAATCATCTTCATAGCCCTCTGCTGTACCCTCTCCAGCAGTTCCCTGTCCTTCTTGAACCAGGGAGCCCAGAACTGGGCACAGTACTCCAGATGCATCCTCACCAGGGCAGAGTGAAAGGGGAGGATAACCTCCTTCGACCTGCTTGCCACACTCTTCTTGATGCACCCCAGGATGCCATTGGCCTTCTTGGCCACAAGGGCACATTGCTGGCTCATGGTCATCCTGTTGCCCACCAGGACTCCCAGGTCCCTTTCCACAGAGCTGCTTTCCAGCTGGTCAGCCCCTAACCTGTACTGGTGCATGGGGTTATTCCTCCCCAGGTGCAGTACCTTACACTTGCCTTTGTTGAACTTCGTTAGGTTTCTCTCTGCCCAACTCTCCAGCCTGTCCAGGTCACGCTGAATGGCAGCACAGCCTTCTGGTGTGTCAGCCACCCCTCCTAGTTTTGTGTCATCAGCAAACTTGCTGATGGTACACTCTATCCCTTCATCGAGGTCATTGATGAACATATTGAACAGGACTGGACCCAGTACTGAACCCTGGGGAACACCACTTGTCACAGACCTCCAACTAGACCCTGTGCCACTAATCACAACACTCTGAGCTCTAGCTGATATCTGGTTTTCAATCCACCCCACTATCCGTTCATCTAACCCACACTTCCTAAGCTTGCCTACAACGATGCTGTGGGAGACAGCATCGAAAGCCTTGCTGAAGTCAAGGTAGACAACATCAAGGTAGACTTATCATCAGTGATGAGTCTGACAAACAAAAAGAAAATATATTTGAGTTAGTTGTGGAATAAGGAGTATATAGGGAAAATGGAGGTTTTGCTCAGTTTGTAATCTTATTTGTTTAGCGCAAGGAAGATGATTAAGTTCTGGTCAGGCCAGAAATATTTACGTGGCATTGAGTAACAATCTGTGGAAGCACTTGCTTTATACTGTGAAACGTGACAGGGCCATAGTTGAATGATGAACTCATGCTGGTCTAATTCCTGCTAATTTAGTGCATGGCACTCGGGTAGACCTTGTCATTAATAGCCTAAGCAAGCACTAACACTAAAGAAATGGAAAAAAGCCGTTTCCCGTGAAATACAAGGTGTGTCTAGTAATATACAGTGAATTATAGTATTGTCTCCCTTAGGAATTTAGCAATTTCTAAATTGTTAAATTGTAATGAGTTCCAGTGTTGCTATGTTTGTAAACACAGCCTGAAGTCATGATTTCATGATCCTTCAGACTGGACTTGTGAACTGCTCATCACCTACCAGCACAGGCCTGATCCAAGTCAAACGTGCTGTAGAATTTATTGTGTCTTTATGCAGGTCTCAGAAGGACAGGAGAAACCTTTTCCCAACTTAAGGTTAGTGAGATGTATGGTACTACAGATGTCTTAAAGTGTACTGGTACACAGTAAACCCAGCAAAATCTTTGACTGTTTTGGAAGCAGCAGAATGAGTTCATGCAGTATCAGAATGCGACTGTGCAGCTTTATAGTTTTTGCTGTGGGCTCAGGTGTCCTATCAACAGCTTTTGTGACTTCTCATGCCATGGCCTCCATTTATATTGCTGTTCACGGGACTGGAGTTCTTGATACCTTCTAAAGCAAGAACTCTGCTTGAATTCAGTGGAGAGTTTTGAGCATTTGTGAGTCACAGCATGGGGTTATTATGAGGCTGAGAGCGTAAACCCAGGGGGTTTACCTGCTGTGGTCTCTATTATTGGAGCACAGAACTTAGCCATGGTATTCTCGAAGTCAAAGCAGGGGGAGGATAGCTACATGATCTACAGAACAGCAGTCTCTCCCAACTTATTTGTAAGGCTAGAGATGATAATTAATGAAGAGAGCAACACTGAATTTTAATTGGGCTGTAATTATAACATGGCAATTTATATTGTGAGACTTTCAAGATGGTTCAGCCCCTACAGCGTTTTGTTCCTCAGCTAAATCTAGCTCTAAAAGTTAGAGGGACATAAATAATTGGTTCTGAAACATACTTATCGTAAGTGGGTCGTGTGCATGCGGTGCTGTTTATCATAATTTACCTAGGGGAAGCACCTCTGTGTCAGATCTGATAGACCGGAGACTGGGCAAGTTAGGGCATTTGCTAATAAGCAGGCAGAGCTGATGCCAGAGTAGTACTGGATTTATCAGAAGGCAGGAGACATACCAGCTGGATTCAGTCCATGCTCTGAGACACATGGAGAATCTGAATATGACGCCCAAAATTGCTAAGAATATGAGTGGGACAGATGCAGGGATTTCCTTCCCTGAAATGTTACAAACTCCATCTAAAGGAAACTTCAGTCTGCATAAGATCGGATTAGCCAAGAGAGAAAGCAAGGAAGCTGATGTGGTTCTGTAGAAAGTGGTCTTCTTATTTAGGCTTAGATGTCAAGAAATGGTGGATTGAATCCCTTCACCTCATTAGGATCATTGTTTTAGCAGCAGGCATGATGGTGGATTTTTGCTTCTGCAAAAAGGTGCCTGAACTTATGGATGGGAAAATCTCAAAAATGTCCACTGCTGGGCTGGCTCAACAGATAATATGCTTATTTCAAATATCTAACCCTTTGAAGATCTTGATCTCAACTTCTCTTATGAGATCTCTGATTTTTCTTACTTCCAACTGAGCTAGAAATGTCAGAAGGGCAGATTTTCCTGTGGTGTGAAAGAAAGATATAAAAACCGTGCTACCGCTTGCTCCTATCATTATTTATAAAATTCCATCTGCAAATGCTGCTTTACGTCAAATAAAGGCAGTCTGTAGAAGAAAAATCAAAAGATGGCCAGCTGGTCACAGTAGGGGTCAACATTAAGGATTCCTGCAGGAGGAAGGTACAAACAATTACCTCTCCTCAAGTAAAATAAAATTCCCAAGAAAAATAATAATAGCAAAGTCCATAATCCAAGTTGAATTATGAAATGGGTCAGGCCCAGAAGGCTGCTTTCAGGTAGCTCATTACCAGGCCTCCGGTCTCCCACAGGATATTTCTTGTTTGCTGAAGTTTCAATCCTGAGATTACAAATAATGGAGAAAAGTAAATACTTAAATATGTTGAGCAGGGCTTTTAAACCTTAGCCTGTCAAAGCATGTTGAGGAGGTGGAAATCCATCACTGCAGATCTTTTGGAGCAGGTTAGGAAAAAACCTCTTAGGAATGGATGTCCCTTTGGAAAAAATTAGGCTAAACTACGTAACTTGTGAAGGATGTTACCAACCCTACTTAACTATATTTTGTGGCTAATCAAGCTTTGCCACTTCATAAGCTGTCTTTTAGATGTAACCATTATTTTCCACCAGCAATTGATAATGAAGGGGTTTCTGGCAGAGTTTTTCTGGAAAACATTGCGGTCTAATCTGGGGAAGTTCTCAAAAGGAGTGGGGAGAAAAAAGGAAATATCTACAAATGCCTCAAGATCAATAAAAAAAAATTGTCATTTAAAATTCTTGCCCTGTTAGAAATAGGAGAAACCTTCAGGAAAGACCTCCCTCTCTCTTCACGCACACACATAAATTTCCAACACTAATTCTGCATTAGCCATTTCTGTTTCATGCAGAGAAATATCCCATTAGGAATCTTTGCATGTACAGAGGGCTGAAGCTTTGGGTACATGGAAAGCCATAGAGGTGGCTATTGCAACTGTTATTTTGAACAGTTGCATTTCCTTGTTATTCTCATAGAAGTTAATCATCTCAGTATAAGGTGGAAGGCAGAGGCATCTTTTCTGTGCAAGAATTGAGAATATCAGAAGTGACTGGCATTTGGTGGAAGGAAAAAAGAACAGAACACGAATCTCTCAGAGCTGGAGCTTTTAACTCAGAAAAGTAGAGTTTTTAGGAAAGAAAAACATGTTTCTTTTGTGATGCTTGATTAGGATTTCCTTTATTGTAAGGTGGCAGAGGGGGGTTGATGTATATTGTTTTGTCTGGGAAGGGGTTCTGCCTTTTCTATATCTGCAACAACAAAATTGAAAATTATCTCAATTTACCATGGAGAACTTAATGAATTCAAACCGCGTGAACGTGCTATTTCCAACAAAGACTTCTGTTTGTTTGTTTTGTTCATGGTGTCATGAAGCTATCTCTATTCTGGAAACTATCAAGGCTATGCAATTTGGCTGCTGATAGAAGACTTTTCTTTCATTATGTTTCTTTTCTCTCATGTAGAAGCATTTAAGTTATTGAAATTAGTAAGAACGCTTTAGTTTATTTCTTCAGATGTACCAGTTAGCAACAACTCAATTTGCAACTGCCAGTCATGTTTAAGCAAGCAAGTGAGCAAGCAAGCCAAGAAAACAAGATTGTGGTTGCATGTGCTGACTGGTTAAGATATACAGCCAGAAGAAACAGCTCCTGATCAGAAAAGAGATTTGCTTTACCAAACCATGCTACATGACCAGTTCCTGTTTGTGTTCTTGTTGCAATTGGTATTCTTACCACTTCTATAGGAATTAATCGGGCATCGACACTCTGGTATCTAGATGGTTTTTCCATCAAAAGAAAAAGCTTAATTAGACTGCAAGAAGCAGCAGCATGTATTCCACAGAGCTCCACAGCAGGTGACACAATGTCTCAAACAGCTCTGAGGCTCTCGATTAAAACTAGGAAAAATTTGAGCTCACACTATCTTTTATTATGGCAATAAGCACATAACAACTACACTTTGTACAGCCAAATTTACCACGTTCTCTCTTACTGGGACTTTCAGTAATGATATGCAAGAATTGGACTAGGTTGGACATTCTGAACTCAGGTAGTCCTGGGAAAAGCATCAGCTCACTGAAACACAGATTAAAGTGCTCTAGGACAGGCCACATGGCTAAATGGAGCTAGATTCAGGGATGCATTCTGAGCCAATAGCCCCTGGAGTGCGTACCTGGGGAGATTAAAGCCTTGATTAGCATGATAAAAGAAGATAATAGGATTGCCAGAGGTTATTATTAATTAATCCAAAAATACTGCTTGCAGGTGGTGTAAAATCAAGTCTTTAAAAATATTTAACTAGTGGGTTGAGTTAGACTGATGAGGGTAAATACCCTTTATACAGAGGGAAAGCTAGGACAGGAAAGGCGAGTATGATTTGGAGTTGAACAGTAGATGTCTGAAGTCATACCACTGCTAATGTGGCCTTGAACTTTAATCTCTCCTTATCTCCCTGCCTTTAATCATGTCTATCATAAAAATGATGAAATGTTATACTATTAAAGTCTGCAATGGTTATAAACGTGGAAATAGTGCTACTTGTAAGCAATAATCATTTTGGTTATTACAGAATAATACTGAACACCTTTCAAAATGCATATACACGTAAATATAGGATGCATACGCATATATGATACAGTTACTAATCAGGTTTAGTTGTTCAGCTTTCTGGTTTTAGGATGTTTCTTAATGTTGCTTCTTATTCTTTAAAATTCTACAACAATTTGTTGGAAAATTATCGACATCTTTGGCTAGTTTAATGAACATAGCACATATGGAGAATCTAATATGCTGCACTTTCATGCAGGAAAAGAAAGCCAGCAGTAAAACCCAATACCATGGCAACTTTCTAGCAACAGAATCTCAGCAAGCGTTTTCCAGGATTTTTCTAGAACTCTGAAATGTTTAGTTAAGGAAAAATCTCCTCATGACAGTGAGAATTTTTCTGCTTGTTTCCTGCAGATATAATTTCTTACTAAAATATTGGTCTTGTCTGAAAGGATTTTTTCTGACAACACGGCTATGGGAAATTCTTACTGTTCTGCCTATTCTTACTAAAACAATGTCATGGAATATTGGATTTGTTTTAGTGTTCAAACTTAAATAAAGTGAAGTTAATCTCTGGAATTTTAACAACGATATTTTAGACATCTTTCTTTTTACTATTACATTCCCAAGGAAACATTGTAGTGTCAACTTTTTTGAGGGCTTTGGCATCATCAAGAAAATTTCTTGTAGAATTGCAAGTAAGGAAGACTTAGGCATAGGAAGTTGTTTTACAAGAGATTATGTGTTAATACACTGAAGCTACTCTATAACTCAGAAGATTATAATGACTCTGTTAGTATAGAAATGAAAAAAGCTTCCTATTTTTTGAGTTGTTCAGATTGCTACCATGAGGTTCTTAGGGTTTGTTTTTTGATTGGGTTTTGTATTGTTTTTTTTTAAATTTCTTTTGGGTTTGTAGTGAAGTGCAAGATTAATTTGCAGTAATTACTTTACAGTAGTAATAAGTCCTGATATTGGTTTGTCATAGATGGGAAGAGATGATGTGTGTGGCCAGAATTGGAAACCCTAAAATGTGAATCACATACAAGTTTGGAAGTGCTTGGGAACAGAAATAATCATGTGAAACTGAAGATATAAAAAAGATAGAGAGACATGCATGGGGTAAAAAAATTTTAAAGCTTTCCTCAAGGCAATGTTTTTGTCAGAAGACCTTCTTACTGTGCCAGGTCATGCTAAAAGTAAAGAAGAATTTATGTCAAAACCATGATGGAAAACTCCTTTGATTTTAATAATAAAAGAAGCTTTGTCTCATTCTTTCGCTGAAGTAGGTCCATAATAACTCATAACAATTTGAGGGGCAGGTCAGAATCAAGGTTAGTAAAAGGATGAAATATCACCTGAATCACTTATCTCTCAGTCCGAGCTCACAGTTTGTAAGGTTGTTACATATTTCCCAGATCTGACTATGGGGCTGTGTATTACTGGAACGTAGGGAACTGATGCCTCTTGGATGAAGGAAAATGGACTTTACTACATTATGCTACTGTTTTATTGGGCTGGCCTATACAGATTGCAATTTAATTAAGACAGGATATAACCAGTTTGGCACTGGGTTATGTGTCCTCACAGGAACACAGTCAGCTTCCAAACAGATTGTTTCTGCCCTAGAAGTTGTGTTTCCAGGTACAGCACAGAAATCAGCATATTTGCTTAGGAAATTATTTTATTTGTGAGTAGTAGTCACATTGAGCTTGCTATAAAATACTGCTGTGAGTCAATATTCTTGGAATTTAGTTTAAGATGCTGGTCTTGGCAGAAACTGTTACTATGCAAATAATATCCTCCAGATGTGAAGCATATTATGGAAATAATAAAGAATGCATCTCTATAAGTGTAGCTAGAATATACAAAATAATCTATACCATGTCTTTTTATAATAAGAACCATAATATAGAAATAAAAATTGTGACAAAAGGTGTACATCATGGAGCTCTCACAAAGCTTTCGCCGTGCCCTAATTTTGAACAGGGATGTTTCCTGATACTGTTCCTATAGTAAGTTCCCTATACAACAATGTAAACTATTCAGGGATGGATTCACTTATAGAATGCTTGCACTTATGCTACGTGGCACGAGGAGAAGTGAGGAAAGAGAGACTTGTACACTGAAGTGCTGTTAGTGTATCAGTGGCTTGGTATTTGCCCACAGTGAGTCAGAGAGGTGTGAAAGTCCTAAATCTAGGAAATACGAATGAGATTTTCTCTGTTTCAAGATCAATTTTATGTAATTTGGAGACTGAAAAATGAAACTACTTATTTGTTTATACTGAAAGAGCAACACATTCCTCAGTGACAGATTTTGTCTTGAAATAAAGAGAAGCAAGGACCCTGAAAATATATACAGAATAGCAATCAACTTTGAAATCTTCAGAGCTCCTATTGCAACATCTGAAAAATTTGATCTCTTTTTGCAGCAATTACTTTACTTTAGGAATACAGACAAAAGCCCTATACTGTGACAGTGCTTGAGCCCCAGTCATGGCTCAGGAACTTATGGTGCTGTGCACCCCACACTACACAATGAAACCCCGCGTCAAGTCAGGATGCAGTTGTTAGGCAGCAGGCATAAACATCATAGAGGCTGTCAGGATACAGCAGAAGTGAAGTGAAGAGAGTTCAGTGAAAAACGCACAGTCACAGCTCACAACTTGCTTAGATACCAGCTACATCATTGCCATGGGACTGACCCAGCAAAGAAGGAGGATCCTTACCACCTTGCAGCCTCAGGTTTGTAGGTGGTGACTGAGAAATCTTTTTAACAAGGATGATTAGATGAAGATGTCAGAAAAAAAAATTCACCCCCAAAACTGCTCAGCAACAATATTTCAGGAAGTTTTGCCAGGTCCTTCAATGGATCTTTATACTGGACGTGCAATTAAACGTAAAAGCTCATGATGCACTTTATATGAAATGCTGGATCCTGACCAAAGATGCTTATAAGCCATGACCTAGAATGTAGTCTGGTCTTCTGCCTTAAGAGGATTTTGTTCCTCTTCACATCATAATTTTAAACTTTTCCATTTGTTTCAGCCTGCTTTTTTCTTTTTTCTTTTTTCTTTTTTTTTTCCTTTCTTTAGAGTAAAATGGAAAGTTCAGTAGTTGTAACTCAGTAAACACATTTTTTATGCAAGGCTTTTATATCTACCCTAGAAAGCTCTCATTTGTTTCTTTCTTCTGTAGGCATGAAAGATTGTTTATTAAATATAATAATAATAATAAAGTAGAGATAAGCTTTCTTAGCTGGCATTACTTCAGATTCCGACGTGTTTTTCCCCAGCCTCACTTCATTATCGCTCTATTTGGTAGTGCATAACCAGCATGTGTCACACTGAATGAAGGCTGGCTTCAGAATAACATGTCAGTAAGATGATTGCTCTCGGAACACACAGTGCCCTTACTCTATAATTAAATGCAAAACCTTTGTGGAAAAAAAAATGATGTTAAAAGTCTTAGCTTGTGCTCACCAGAGACTAGTAGCGCAGAGACAAATGCCGTCATACTAACCTTAATTGCTTCCTCTGTGTCTAGGTGCGGCACCACGATACTGCTGCTGGGGATTATTAAGGCACGGACTGAAGTGGGTGTGGGGGTGAAATGGTGCGGTCAGGGCTCGGCCTGCCGGGGAAGCGGTGCCGGCGGCAGCAGCCATGGCTCTTCGGAGGCCAGAGGCGAGGAGGAAGGGACAGCAGCGTCACTTGTGGAGGGGCAAATCTGACTCCCGAGGCTCCCTACCGCTCCCCCTTCATCTCCCTGGCGCGCTCTGCTCTACCTTCCCCAAGCAGGAGTGCTCGGCCTCCATCCTGCCTTCTCTCCTCTGAGCAGCCATGCTCGCTTCTGGCTGCCCGGCTAAGGGAGGGGGACCCACCCCAGAGCGCCCCGCATGGTTATGGCGCCAAGCGCAGGGGTGTGCTGACAGGTTTGAGTGCTTTGAAGCACGGGGGAATTTAATCTGACTTCCCCCCCCCCCCATCCAACTTTTAGGCTGGTCAAAATTTCAAAATTCAAAAATGAGAAAAAGGTAATAAAAATGGCATCTTCCATTTTCTATTTGGCAGTAATGAAATACCTTCCTGTTCAACTGAATTTTTAATGGACAAAGATTTAAGGGACAAAACTAACAATTTCGTTATCTTTAAGGATACCAAAGCCACAGGTTCTCAGAGCAGCATTTTCAGACAAGTGCATTGGGACAATGTTGTTCCAAGACACGAAGAGAAAAGGTGGGGACCATGCCAGGATTGTTGGCTGTCAGTGTTGTTCATCCTGTATGTTTTTTGTAATTCATTTCAAGTATGCTGAAAGATACCCTGATAGAGTCAATCCAATTTCAAGCTGAATGCAGAGTATATTGTAATATTATCCAGAATTAAAATGTGTTTTAGGAAAGCTTAGAATTTTCTGAGTTTCTTTAGATTTGCTTGAAGAAATCTGAAAAGAGGTAAATAATTTTGAACAGTGGTTTCTAACCCGACTTTTCCAATCAGTACATCAGGAACACTTAGATAAGTGAACTGGCTTTCTACAAGGGCAACAGAATGAAATTATTTTTAAAAAATTAAAAATGTATCACGTTTTTGTCTTTTCAAGTTTCCCTTGGCAGTCCCCTGACCTTCTTACTAGAAGCGAACAAATTCTGTGTTCTTCCAGGACCAGCTTGTAGACTTTCAGACCAGAAGTTTCTATCTTTCTTTCCCTGTAATGATCCATTTTTCTCTTGTAAAGTTACCTTCATCCCTACCAGCTCTTCCATTTACTCAGTTGTCATAAGCTGTAGCCGCATCATACTTCAAATCAGTCCAGCATTTCAGGACAGGAAGGTGCAAGCTCCTTAGACAGCTGACAGTATCTCGTTGTCTGATATACTATGTGTCCTCTCTTGAACTGGCTCCATGATTTCCAGAGCCATATTTTTTTCTTTCTCCTGAGATGAGACATTCCCTTTTGATCTTGCCCCTGTCTTCCTTCTTCACTCACAACTTTCAGTTTTCAGAAAGACTATCTCAGTTATCTGTCATTTGGAGGAGGCCACTTGATTTCCTTCTTGACTTAGCTTTAGAGTTATACAGTAATAAATTAAACAGCAAAAATAGTCATCTCAGTCACCACCTCAGTCAAGACCAAGGCCCTCTGAGAAGTTCAATGAGAGCTTTTATCTCCCACTACCTTTTAAAAACTTTCTGCTTTTTGACTATTTTAAGTTGAGGAAGTCTAGTTTTGTACCAGGTTCAGCTCATAAAAGAATGATGTAGGCTGCTAAAGCGTACAGTCAATAGGAAATGAGTGGCTTTTATCAACTTGATTTTTTTTGGCTGATAAAAATCACAATGAAAAAAGAAGTGTGAATTTTGGCTGTGCTTCACTGCTATCAGTGTTCATTTCGGTTTTGACATTAAAATACTCTAAATGCCCAAGCAAATGTTCTGGTAGACACCGAGCAAATGTTCTGAAAATTTCTGTGACATTGCCAGCTCCTTTTACTCCTTTCCTTCACATCTCTGCACAAATCTGAAGTAAAGTTGTATGAATGGATGAGCTCTGTCAGTCTTCTGGAGCAGGTTAGGTAAACCTTAAGGGACAGATTTCGTCTGGTCCTGAAACTGTTTTTCGCCAATAAGAAATACTGCAATTGATGGTCTTTTAAAACTCCAGTAAAGATTTTTTTTTTTTTTT
>VYXH01010797.1:64787-139615 GCA_013397275.1 Burhinus bistriatus
CTCAATAAAAATTTTTTTTTTTTTTTTTTTTTTTTAATGGTCATTCCAGGCTATCAGTCAAGGGTCTTCATTGTCCTCCCTATGGGAGGTTAGCTGCATAGAGGGGGTCACCATGATGTAAGGTGACTGCCCGGCTTGTATGTTGTTACCCTACCTTGCTCTGTAATGGTTTCATCCCATTTCCATTGAATCCTGAGATACTGCAAAGCCCAACTGGTGTAGACCATATTCTAAAAGGTTTTCAGTTAGGTTTATCAGCAAGAGCTCTTAAAAGCTCTTACAGAAACAAAGGTGCCATAGAATAAAAGGGAGGTTACTTTATGGATTAAAAAAGAGTCTAAAAGCTAGGAAAAAAAGCGTATGAGTAAATGAGTGGTGAGGGGAGTCTCATGGTCATGTGAGGAGTCTCGGAGATGTGTGCTGGCATCTGTACTGCTTAACACACTTATAAATGATATATAAAAGGAGTGACTTGTAAAATGGCAAAATGTGTTGATTCTGGTAAGTAGCAGAGAGTGAAAAGACAAGGCCTGGCTGTGAAGAACTGCATGAGGTCCCTACAGGAGTGGTTATTAAATTAACAAGTAAAGTTCAGTGTAAATAATTATGAAGTGATGCATCTCGGGAAAAAAAAGTCTTATCTTTGCATATAAAATAAGGTCTGAGCTGACCACTATTGCTTGGGAACAGGACCTTGGAGTACTGGTGGTTCTGTGAAAAAGTCAATTCAATGCTCCATAGCAGTCAAAAGGAAAAAAAACCAAACCAAACAACTGTTGGTAATTACAAGGATTCAATTAGGAAGCAAAGTAGAGAACACCATTATGCCTTTGAATACTACCCATATAAGCTTGTATCTTGAGTACTGCCTGCACATGTACAGTTGTGGTCTCTGTTTCGAAAAGG
The DNA here is from genome assembly GCA_013397275.1 of Burhinus bistriatus. NCBI lineage: Eukaryota > Metazoa > Chordata > Aves > Charadriiformes > Burhinidae > Burhinus > Burhinus bistriatus. The sequence goes on from VYXH01010797.1 coordinate 65,694, forward strand.
ATAGTGTGAAAGTGGAAAAGATACAGATTCTCTCCATACAATTTTCCTATGTCTATCAGACTGTGAGGAAAGTTATTCAGATTAGTCAACAATTGTTCAAACTCAGAACCATCTTTAACTATTCTCCAAGCCCCAGAATATGGGTCTTTTTCTTTTTTCCCCTCTCTTTTGTAGTCAGGAAGAGGTTTCTAAGCTTCTAGGCCTCTTTGTGGACAATCACTATTGTCAGACTTCATCTGGATCTTTGAGAGCGCACATTTCTATTCATTTAGCACTTTGGCTCAGAGGTCAGAATGTGGCTGGGGTTGTGGAAGAAAAAGAAGGAAAATACTCGTGTTTTACACCTTGCACCTTTCATCACCTACACATCTCTAACAAGTTTGTGTGAAAGCCACATACATACATCAGAGAGGGGCAAGGCCTTCATTGATTTCCAGCAGCATAATTCTTAACCTCAGTAACTCTGAGGTTAAGAAATCACTAGGAAACTCCGTGGGGACTGGAGGGAACTTACAGACAGCAATATTTAACAGAGTTGGGATCTACACCACCTCTCCTGTTTCCTTCATAGGTTTTTTCCATTCAGTAATAATTTTTGGAATGTGGAAATAATGATGCCAAAGGCTTTAGATGGCAGACATAGTTCTCAGATAAATTATACATTTGTACCTGGGGAGCAGAGATTAGAACTGTACTGTATTTATTACAGAATTGCAAACCTTTTTCATGTGGGAGAAAAGAGGTTTCCTTTCACTAATATCAATAATACAATTCATTTCTATTTCACAGTGAGAATTATCCTTATTGCTGTAGTGTCATACCATCTCCTTTTAGATTGCTAGTCACTGGAAAGATTGGCAAAGACTGCATCACCTAAGTTTTTCACCCCTGATCTCTGTTTAGTCTTTGTAATAAAGGAGCTGGATATTCACCAATTCTCTTGAAAGTCAGCTGGATGCTGCTGGGTGATCACTCCTCTTAGGAATTACTTTGTCAGCTTAGAGATAGATTCAGGATTTGATAGACCACATGAAGGCTTCTTTGGTTAAGCTTTGCCTCTTCCTATCCAGTCAGCAGCCAGTAGAGAGCAATATTGCACACGCATGAGAAATTAGTTCACTACACTGTATTATTCTAAGGGGAATTAGCCACTATAATTATTGCATTCCTTCTCCAGTACTGCTGTAATAACTAAGCTATACATAAAGGAGTTTAGGCTTTGCTAATTTTTTCATTCTTCTCAATACTTACTTCTTATCTTGTGTATAGTCAATGCTTGTCAAACCTGAAGCTAATTTATTTGGTATTATATATTTAAAATGTTTTATTCTTTAAGAACTCACTAATGGGATGTAGCACATAAAAATTAGATTAAAGGGCTATGGAAAAAATCTTTCAATCAGCTAGCTGAATAAAGCTTTCTGCTTCTACGGTCTCCCTATTTTATATAAACTAATATTATTTTCAGAATTCCATTTGGACTAGATTACCACACTGGGGTCACAAAATAGAAATGCATGTGCATATGTGTATTAGCACTTCAGGATCTCCTTCAACTAGTTTTTTACCATCTCCTTCTTCAAATTTAGTTCAAATTTTTCCTGATATAATATTTATGTGATATATAAAAATGTACAAGATGACTCCATTTCTGAAGTCAAATAGCTTGTTACCTAATACCTGTCTGTAATCACAGTTTTCAATCTAGAGTCTTCCAAGTAAAGAATGGATGATCAATCTTTAAGAATTTATCCAGTATGTCCAGAAGTCTCTGAACATGGGGATAGAAAAGAACACTAGATAGGGACTAAAGATATCTATATAGTTTTTATAATAAACCCTCTGTTTGAGTGACCCTCAGTAACTGCTGCCTCGTCTTATCCCACACAGCAGCTTAAATAAGTCTCTACCAAATGTCAGATTCACCAAGGCAGAGAAGTCCTGCATTTGCCCTCCAGGGCAGGGCAAGGCAGCAAGGAAAGGTGCTTCAAGCACAGAGCAAGACCCTTGGACTCCAGTGGAAGAATAAGTAAAATTGCAGTCCTGCACTTGAGTCCTGGACACAGGGTCCCTCTCTTTGTACTCTGTGCAGGATCAGCAGTTAAAAAATGATAAAACTGTAACTCTGCCAGGGTCTCGGAGTCCCATCGGGCAAGGTCTGAAATGTGCCTTCGGGCAGGGTGGAGCTGCAGTCTCCTCCTGATCTAACTGCGCTCATCCTGAGAGCGCATCGTCTTTGTGCCTCACGGTGCAATGCAGACTTTGCTATGAAAGAGAGAAACTATGTCTTTAAAAATAATCAGTAAAGCTGCTTATCGTCTCTGTCGTTTCATCATGAACCTTTGATTCAATTTCCCAAAGACTTTTAGAGGTTTTTAGTAAATTTGGAAGGCAGAATCATGGAAAGGGTTGAAGGGGGAAGGACTCACAGAGTTTCTAGCCTCCTTAGTACACGAATTGGAAAGAAAATCACATGGAAAGTGAACTGAGTCTATTCAGCACTGGGATACACTTCACTGGATAATGTGCAATAACCTTTTTTACATGTCCTGAAAATGAAAAATGCATTCTTAATACTAATGCCCAATAGAACCAGGGGGACCTTTCGGAGCAAAGTTCTTTGCTCCTCTGTATGAAAAGGTGATCCTCTTCATTCCAATGTATTTTTTTCCTATAAACTCTTACAGACTTCCTCTAGCTGTGTGTGAGTGAGAGAATCTAGGTGCTAATCAGTAATATAATGGAGTTACATGCCTACAGACGAGCTTTGAGAAACCTTAGTTCATTAGTTTAAGAAATAATACTTGTTGTTTCACCATTTTCCCAGATATTTTACAGCAGTGTCAGCAGAAAGGAGTATATGCTTCTGCCTCAGCCTCTTCAGTGTCATATCTGTCATTTTAACGCAAACTCACATTTCTCTGCAGCGATTTAACCTCCCTCTTCCACGGTGTTGTGGGGTCAGGCTGCTGGTGACAGGAGCTGAAGTGCAGATGCACACAGAGAAAGCCTTGTCTCCGGGCGCCCTCACTGTGGGCTGCTGGCTGCCAAATCGTTCCCTCTCGTACCTCCTGCTTGCCTCTGCCAGGTGAGCCCTGCGGGGCATCACTCGCCACGGACATGCGTGAGCAGAGCGGGAGGAGATGTCAGTCTGTAAAGAACAGAAACGCACAGACCGTAAACCAGTACTTGTCTTCTTTCATACATCTATTCCGGAATAGGAATGATTCTGAACCAAAAATGCTAACATCACTCTTCCTTTGGGTCCAGACTGTGCAAGTGGCCTCTGTCTTCATGATGAGTATTTCAGGTCTAGCTTTAGGACTTGAGCATCTGCTCCTAGGAGCTGAAAGCCTGTCCCTTGCCTGACAAGAATACACTTAATGAAATTAAAGAGCAATAAAATCAGCTACATTACTCAAGATTATTACTTTCTGCCACATTGTGTATTCATACTATAATTTACCACCACAGGAGATCCTAGGAACAAACTCTGAGTTTTACAAAGGCCTTTGTGATGTTACGGCTATAATCAGAGTCAGCTACACCAACCGCCATAATGAGGGCAATCAAATCCCACACTTCAGCATGCAGCCTGATGCCTGCAGAGACCACACTGAAATGACTCTCCTCCTTTTCCCAACCCACCCAGTAGACAACACACAACTGGTCCTGTGAGTTACATGGATTTAGGATTTTATTAAAGTGTCAAGAGCCAGGTGTACCTGAAAGCAAGGGAGGAGATTAATGGGGTAAATGTCCATCAGATCCACAGCAAAATTTCCTTTGCTTTGGGAATTCCTGACAAATTATTGAAGAGCTATTAATTTAACTGATCATCTGCCAGAAAGAACACAATAGTGGCCTTTGAAGCAGAGAGAGATACAACAAAAGGAAAAAAGTAAAAACAGGAGAAAGAGCAAGTATAAGTCTGCTAACAGAAATAGACTTTACCATGGTTTTACTGTTCCCATGGAAATCTTTCACTGACTTCCATAGCATGAAGTTTTTTATCTCCAGATTTCAGGTGACCCCTTCCAGCTTCCATGTTTTGAGACTTACCTTGCAGGAGAGCACTGTCATTAGCGTGTGGATACACAGCATAACGCTTACATGTCCAAGAACATCTGGCTTGCTGGGAGTGGAGGAAGATGTTTCTTCTTTATAGAAACAGTCCAGCTCTCCCAAAGATGTACACGGGTCATAGATGTGCACAACTGGCTGAAAAGAACAGGATGTCCCTGTTTGAATCCTCAGAACTAGGCAACACAGTTAAGCTCTAATGACTTCCCCTGCTGTCCCCATGCCTGTTTTCCACCCCTGCTGGGCAGCACACCTGATTGCTGGCCTCTGCTCATTCATTGTTCCTTGTGGTCGACAACCTGTATCATATCCCTGCATAAAGGCAGCTCAGTCTTTTGCTCTGCTTGCTCTATTATTCAGGTTTTTCTTTTTTAGACACTGCTCTTTATTAAAATTTAATCTTCCAAGACATGATTGATACAATGACTGGAGAAAATAAAAGAAGACTGCAGAGCTTCCTTCTTAGGTCAAAAAGCTGTGACAGGATAACTTGGTAACGTGGAGCAGAAGAGCCAACAAATCTCCCTCTCTCATTTCTCTTTCTCTCTGATAACCTATGAAATCTTTTCAAAAGCTCATTAGCTGAGCCCGGATTCTTAGTGCCTTCATCAGCCTGCCTAAGTAAAGGCCAGAGATCTGGAAAGCACCCCAGGAGGGCATGCTGGACATCAGAATTTCAGAAACAGGGTCAGCTGGAAAGAGGCTCGCTACCGTCTGTCTAATGTTTGTGGAAACAGGCTTTCCCGTGAGGGTGTGGGCGCTGTGAGGTGTCTGTGCAGTGGTTAGAAGAAAAGGGAAGCCCTGAGGTCTCTGCTGTGTTTTATTCCAAAAGTCCATGCCTTTTTCTAACAAGGGGTCCTGGCTTCTACCTCTTTCTCAACATTTTCTTCTATCAAAAGGAAAGAAAGATAACAGGCAAGTATTCTTCATGTTTAGCAAGACAAACATGTGAATAGGAAAAGAAAGAAAGGGGCATCTAGCCAAGTCCTCTTCCACTCCCACTGCAGAATTCTGGATTTTCTCTCCGTTTTAAAATGGCTTCACTATATTGTTGGGGAGAGATGCGATGTACCACTGAAAATAATGTAGGATGACTTTCTAATAATTCTAGTTGGTGAATAGACCCAAGAGTAAATTAGGATGAATTTTTCAGGGAAAATGAATCTTGAAAAAACTATGAGAACAACGTATCTTTCAAAACTTTTCAAGAATTTCTTCCAGTGACATACCCTTTGTTTGTCCTGATTTCCATCCAGACCATTATGTAATTATAATAACCTTAAATGTTTCGTGTTCAGCTGTCTCTCTAAGTCGTTTGAAAACAAACCTCTTAAAGAAGTCCTACAGCCAGCCCTGATTTGAGATACGTATGGAGGCGCTTGTATGTGAGGAAAGGTCAGGTGCTGTGTGGCTTAAATATTCCCAATTCACATTCGTTTCAGAGGGACGGAAGGGTTCTCAGAACTAAACAAAAGCCAACAGCACTCTCAGGAACCTCTTATCCATTTAAAATTATCACTTGACATTAACACAGCCTCAGTTTGCAGCCTTGAGACTATACTCATAACTCCGAGGTTTTGAAATGTGCCTGTTTTCAAACAGGAGTTTGCATTCGGTCTGAATTTATTGTGGGTTCCACGTAAAGATACCCTTGGGGCTGAGAATTTGATGCTCACGATGAATTCACTGAAAAGGAGATGAATGTTCACATCACAGTATAGTCATTAGCAGTGTCTTCCTGACCTGCTTGGGATGCCTCCTGTGTGGTGGATGTCTCCCCAGCAAGCTTTCCCACCCCCTCGGTGCTGCTCAGGCAGATTGTGATAGCTGTGTGCGTTCATAAGTGCACAGAATTGGCTCACTATGCCCAATTTAAAATAAATTGCTGTGCAAAAAGCAAGTCAGTCAGGCTCTGACCAGAATTCAGGACCTACTTTGATGAGGTTGCAAAGCAAGCAGCAGAAATACACTGTTGTTTCCTTCATGTTCTCGACTTCTTTTTCCCTTGTATGTTTTTTGAATTGTGTTTAACAGTAGAACTGCTTCATGCTACAGCTTCTCCTTGCCTCTGAGGAAAGCTCCAGGGGCTTCATCTAGACAAAAGCAAAAGATTTGTACTGTGAAGGTCTAGGGAGAGATTTAGAGGACTGAAGTTGTCACCAAGCGCCTGCAGAGGTGAGAGAAGCAAGGCTTGAGAGGCAGAGAACATCCCCAGCATAAAAAGAATGAGAGAAAAGAGAGATATTGTCCCCAGCAGGGATGATATAGGGATATGCTGGGGCAGGAAAGGAGGCAATCCTGAACAAATTTCTCCGTTTAGCTTGTGGTATCATAGATGGTTTTTTTGAGTTCTTATTTCAGATTTACAGTAGTTAAACTAATCAAATTGGTTGAATAAATAGAATGGTGCTGCTGTCATGTACTGAAATAAAAAACTTTACCAATTTATTCTGATGATCACCTGCATATCGGTGTGAATCATAGTCACTCACAATTAAAATCAAAAGCCCAATACTTAATCTACATTAACTGCCATTTATTTTTCTCCCTCCCCTTAGGCTTGCCAGTCCTCTGAGACAAATCCTCCGTGTGTCTCGTACAGCAAACGGGCTGGCAGGGTTCTGTTGATGGCACGGACTCTCTCTGTCCCTATGCCCTCACTTGCTCTCAGCGTGGGGCAATGGTTTCCCGACCCTGTGCACCGTTATTCCCAGGCTGCCAGAGTGATTCCACAGTGGCAACTCAGAGCCTTAATACAAAGAGAAGAGAAAGAAAAATAGATATTGCTGCTGTTTGAAAGTTCAATACACCCCCACTATTTTAATTTATTAGCACTAGGATGTTAGAAGTCACTTTGCAAAAAATCTGTGGGCTAGTATCTGTTTCTGCCATACTTCATGTACAGCCCGTATGTATAGCACAGACACATTATAAAATGACAAAATAATTCAACACAGTGAATAACCGAACTTCGTCTAGAATTAGTATTTAAAAAAACCAGGGTATTAAAAAGCATGGAAATGATCAGCTATGCCATTTTGCATTGATTCAATTTCATTTACAGCTCATAAATTCACTTAACATTTCCACACACTTTTGACTTTGCGCATTCTCACAGCACTTACATTCTGATTCAGAGGAGACACTCACAGACTCTTACCACAGCCTGTATTTACGACAACAGTGATGTGAATATGTAAACGTTGCCGCCTTCGTTTTAAGCCTGCGTGGTCACCGAAGTAGAGAGTTCTGCGGTTACCGTGCGATAGCTCAGACAGAGAGCGTCCCAGGGAACAGAATCAAGAGATCAGCGAGGACAGCATAGTCATCCTTGTGTAAATGTTAACAGAGGGTAGCTAGCTGCAGCCGATGTGCTCCTTTCCCGGGAGCGTGCAGGAGCTCCTGCTGACATTTGCATCCACCATATGGCAGAGTGCAGCACGGCCATCCGAGGCAGAGCTCCTCACCTTAAAAACAATACAGCTGCCCTTGGATTGATTCATGGGTTGTATTTCTGACATCCTGTACTGCTAGGTGCCTCTGTTTACACTACAGAAGCCCATCTCTTTTTTTCAGGAATGCCAATGTTGCTGTTAATATTCTGGAAACCTGTAAGCTGCATGCATACGATCGACACAAAGCCAAATAAAATAAAGGGTAATTGGGTAAAACAAGTAGCTCTTTGTGGTTGTTCTGGAACACAGGCAAGAACATGAGGTTTTGGCGTGCGTATATGCATGCTCGCTTTAGCAGATGCAAAGTCAGGTCTGACCACTTCAGACTAATAGCTCATCTCATTTCTTGTAGGAAGTCATAACCTTGTCTTCCATTTAACAGTGGGTTCCACAATGGAAATTGCTATAGTGACAGGAAAAATACGATGATTTTGATGTTTTCTTTAGGAGGGAAGTATAATTATGTCAGTGCGCTCATTTATACAGAATCCTGTGTGTAAGGAAAGTAACAAAAACAAGATACGTTTTCCTAAGGCTTTGGGGAGCAGCATATTACAGATTTAATACCCACAGAATAATCCACAGAACAATCTGTGAAAAATCTTTGTGCTTATTTCAAATATATTTTACTGTTATCACAAAAGCAAAATATGCTGTATTTCACAATGTGAATATTATGTATTAATATATTTTTAATTAGTTAGGTTTACTTCAGAAAAAATGATTTTGGTAAAATAAAAATATGTGATGGTTTTATATTGCAAATATATTTTCCTATTTTATTATGCCTGTAAATTCATCTCAGCAGCAGCTAAAGCAAACAACAGAGAAAAGTTACGTATTTATAGTTGCCAGAGCAATTAGTTAGGAATAAGGAAGTTTTAAGCTCCTTATGTGCATGTAGTGAAGGCCATGACATTTCAAGGTAATTTTGAGGGCAAGCTCTTTTATAAAGATTTTTAAATGCATTGATATCTTTATCCAGGTCACGGGTGGACTAGTTGTTGCATCTCAAAAACAATCCCTTTCCTTGGAGTCATCTTCCTCCCACAGTTAGCATCCTTGCTGCGCCTTCTTGGTAGTTCACTTTTACAAAGAACAGATGTGGAGATAAAAACTAATCTTTCACCTTCAGACCCGTTTATTACAGGTCAAAGCTAAAGAATTTTAATGAAATATTATAACAAAAAACATACCGCTATCTATGTAAATTCTTAGGTGTGGATAAACAGAGGTTATCACTTGCTACTGCTGTGAATCTGTAATTTTTTGAAAGCGTGATTCTCTTTTAAAAGAAAAAGCAAGAATTACAGTTAATTCTGTCCTGTACATTGCACTGGGTGTGATATATGAGTCTTATTAGTACATAGAGATTTATGAGAGAGCATACAGACCTTGAGAAGAAAAATCTCTTGAATTATCGCATTTTACCTCTCTAACCTTTGTTCTTATGTAAGGTCAAACTGCATATTTAAAATGCGTACCTGTCACGTACTTTCTTTAAAGATTAAGACTGCTGAAGGTTGGGCTATGCTGAATTTGTGAATACTGAAAGGAGCATGAGGGTTTTGTCAGGTCATGATTGCAATTTGCCTGAGAGACAAGAAATGATTGCTTTTTATGGTACTCGGATCCCCATCCCCGTTAATGCAAACAGAAATTTTATCCATCAAATGCTATTTAAAAGTAAGCAAAGCTTTTTTAGCCATTCGGTATTCTTCCCTTGATGAAACCAATTAGCTATGCATAGAAGTAGCAAAGAAATAGCCAAATAATTATGTTATTTGTACTGGTGGAAGAATGTGAAGCAGCTATAGAAAAGGAGACAGTGGAGACAAAAGGGAAGTGGAGAAGGTAAGAGGAATGGAAGTGAACGCAATTTCTTATTTTTGTCTCACAGTAATTTGTGTGCTGTAGTAGCCTGTTTCAGTACAAAATTTTGCAGTACATTGGAAGTCATCAGCTATGGGTGCGGGAAGATTCACTGGATCTCATTTCTCATTGACAGCTAGAAGCAGCACTTCCTGAATCAGCAGGAAGTTTGTCAGGGAAGTGTGTCAAAAGGCAGGGTTTACCTGAAACCTAACCACAAACAAATTTAGACAACTTCAGGCTTAATGAACACGACTGCTTTTAAAATTTACCCTTTCGTAAGATTTTTCATAAAAAATGCCCAAGCATCCCCTGCCACCCCCGCAGTGAAATGAAGCTTTTCCAGCCTGTCAGAGAAATGCCAGCAGTGCCGCTGGCTCCTGACGGCCAGTCCAGAGCAGGTCTCGCTCCCAACAGGCGATGGTTTGGGGAGAAACTATTTCCTAAGCACAGGGTTTAGTAGAGGTGACTCCACGATAATTTCTGGGAAACGACAACTCATTTAAAAGAGGATTATGGTAGAGTCTAGTACAAATGAAGGAACTTATTTCTTATAAGACTGTCACTGCTTCTCTTTAATTATCTGGATTTCAGATATCAATTCATATTAAGGTTAGAATGAGATTGAAGCGAGTTGAAGTTTAATCTGATTTTGACACACTGTGATTAGGCACTCCCCAAGAAGCAGATGGTTTTGTATTGTAATTATAGTGCCCCCAAATGATCACTAAAACAATACTCGCAATTCCTCTGTGACATGTCTTGACAGATTCATAAATTGGAGGAAAGAAAACTTTCTTGGGTCCCTTACTGCTGCTGTATTCTTACATTTCATTTGGAAAACGCACTTATGCGTATACGTTAATGACTTTTCCTGCTTGAATTCAGTTACTGGAAGCACCCTGTGAGAGTAAAACCTTGTATTTTTCCTCTCAGCAGGCACCTGGGACCTGGTTCTGCAAATGCGGTGTGGGTAGGATTTCTGTGCGCAGGGCACAGTGCACTGGTTTCCAAGGAGACGGGTACTCCGTGCTTGGGGTAATGGAGATCTTGGGAGAGTGAGATTGGGCAGAGCAGTCCTCTGTTTATCAGTTTGCTCCCTGATTAGGAATATGAAGTAAGAACCTCGTAGCTTTCTAATGACTTTACAAGTGGCAGGCATTTGCTGGCAGCTGTGGCAGTGACCAATGCACAGCACCGACGTCAAGCCACATTAATTCCAAATTATTTCCTTGAAAGAGCTACACGTGTGGGGCCTCCTTGCACGTTAGAAATTATCATGGTGTTTATCATCAATATTGGGAAATGCTTGAGATGCGTATTCTCCCTTTTTTTGCTGTTCACCCTAACACCAGCCAGTAGTGGGATGGCAGTGATTGCACCGCAGAGACACAGAGCTGCTCCTTTCTCCTGTGCCACCAATCCACTTTCTGTCCGGAATAATCTCTAGCAGTGTAAACAGCAGTACATGGCAGGGCTCAGATTAGTGAAGCAACACTGGTCTCTGTCATCAAGAATCAGAATAAAACCCTGGTGTAGACACAGCCTTTAATGCAGCAAAAGCTTGTGGTGAAAATTCCCTGGACAAGCACTGGAAGTGGACTTACAATGATCTCACCAGAAGTTAAATAGAAGTGCTGTCTAGACACCTTGTTCTGAAGTGATCTTTTATTTTGTGAACAATTTAAATGGATTTTCTAGTCAAATTACACTAAGCCTGAGATTAATTTTATGCCTGCGAACATATATATTAAATAAGGTACAGAGCTGGAAAACTCAGTGTTTTGAATTGTATCTAGCAGAGATACAATGGAAAAACCCCATGTCTCTATGGCTTTAGTGACAAGCCATACTACAGCTAAATGGAAATTTTTTTATTCCTCCTCAAAAAAATGCAATTATTTGTATTTTGGTAGGTGCGACTGAAGGGAGTGCACAAAACTGTACGATGGTATAGCTGACAGGTAATAGGGAGACAGATATGGACTATAAAAGCAATCATATTCCCATTGCAAGGTAGGGTGCAAAATTTGGATTTTTCCTTACACTGTGAATTCAAACAGTAGTACTGTGTTGTGCTTTAACCCCAGCCAGCAGCTAGGACAACACAGCCTATCCTCACCCCCACCCCCCCCGCTAGAAGGGTAGGGAGAAGAGGAAGAAAAGAAGGGGAAAGAAAAAAAAATCCTCATGGGCTGAGATAAAGACAGTTTAATAGAACAATAAGGGAAAAGGAAAATGACAGTAATAATAATAATGGTAAAAAACTATACAAGACACAAGTCCCTCTCACCACCTGGTGAATTTGTTGCCTGGCCTGATCCTAGCAGTGGTCACGGATTCCCAGCCCCTGGCCAACCCCCAATTATATACCGAGCATGATGTCTATNCACAGCCTATCCTCACCCCCACCCCCCCCGCTAGAAGGGTAGGGAGAAGAGGAAGAAAAGAAGGGGAAAGAAAAAAAAATCCTCATGGGCTGAGATAAAGACAGTTTAATAGAACAATAAGGGAAAAGGAAAATGACAGTAATAATAATAATGGTAAAAAACTATACAAGACACAAGTCCCTCTCACCACCTGGTGAATTTGTTGCCTGGCCTGATCCTAGCAGTGGTCACGGATTCCCAGCCCCTGGCCAACCCCCAATTATATACCGAGCATGATGTCTATCATACGGAATGTTCCATTGGCCACTTCATTGTTCCTGTCTATGCTCTTTCTCAGCTTTGATGGGAAGCTGAAAAAAGTCCTTAACTAGTATAAATATTATACAGCAACGACCAAAACAATATGCATTATTGGTATTCCTTTCATACCAAATCTGAAAACACAGCAACGACTAGAAAGAAAATTAACTCTGTCCCAGCTGAAACCAGGTCGCACTGTCTGGAGCAGATCAGAAAGCAGCTGCAAAATACACATTCACTACCAGGTACTGCTTTTAATTTCTTTGATGTATTACGTCTGCCACCTTATCCATTCTCAAATCGCATTGCCCTCCAGAATCCAGCTGAAGTGTAGATAATGTGGATATTCATGGTTTTTTTTTACCTGTTGATAGATAATAATGTATTTATGAAATGACTTATAAGAAATCAGACATTTCTAATACACTGGTTTAATAAAGAAAGTTAGCTTAATAACTCAGCTTCTTATATGTGCCCAGATGATAATACTGTGAATTCTCTTCTCTCTCAGTTCCACAACTTGATTTACTCTTGTACCTTCTCCAGATATGTTGATTGAGGTAATAGATAGACAAAGAAAAACAAACCACTGCTCACATCATAGTACATGCTAAATTTTGCTCAGGCTAAATTATATGTAGTGTTTTAAGTACGTCTTCCTTGCTTGAAGAAAAATAAATGGAAAAGGCAACCCTTTTTGGGCTGGATAGTTGCCTAGAGCATTTTCTGTAGAAGATTCTGCAGCTTCTAAAATTCTGCAGAAATTACTGTAAAGGAAAGTCTACACGTAGCATGAAAGAGAGAATGAAAACCTCTTCTAACACACAAACTAACTCATCAGTGCTCATGGTTGGATATGGGTGTGGACATGTTCAGATGGCACTCAGTGCTCAGCACACAAAGTATAGTCTTTCTGTATTAGGAATGTCACGAGACAGTCATACTTGCTGCGTTGTGCCTGGATTGTGGGTTGATGTTGCCTGCACAGAGCATTCAATCTAATCGTAAATGCGTGGAACACTTCTAATTTAGTAAACACCATAGAGTGTGGATAGATGTCTTTAGAGGGAAAAGAGAGCAAATGTCATGAGGGGTGGAGGGAGAGCAATGTATGAGATGAATGTCTGTGGGAATGGGAGGATGGAGAAGAGTCAAGTGAACTTTCTGAATCGAAGCACGTTAGTAGGAATTTATTTTGCAGTGCTCTTGTTCTTTCCGCAAACATGCCGAGGCAGCTAAGCACATTTTGAAATCCCATGCAGGTTGCTCTTATGTCTTTTGAAAATGTGCTGATTTGGAATACATATGGTAATTTCTAAACCATAGCTTTGGCAGAGCACAGTGATCACAGGAGGACGATCATTACTATGTTTACAGTTGTTGCCACACCAGTGTGATACTGTATGAGATGGAAGTGAAGAATGTAAGTCTTTTCTAGTTGTATTGGAACAGCTAAAGAAAAGGATGATTTGAATCTACTAAGCATTACTGTTCACAGGTATTTTGAAGAAAAGTGTCTTTCCAATTACATGAAATATTTCATGGCTGCAGGTTGACTTCCTCAGAATTTCGTTGAGGAAAAAGACAGCATTCCTGCGAGAGCAAACATTGGAGTTTAGCATTGCAAAACACAGCACTTCAAGTATCATTTTAAATGGGATAAAAATGAAATATTTATAACAGGGAAAGGAAGAGGCAACATCAGAAGGAAAATGAAAATTGAATGTTTGGATGAGACACAAACATTCCCTCACCACTGCCCTTGCTCCCTTCTTTGGGAAACACCCTCATATCTGACCTGATTTTAGAAAAGAAAGAGATGTTACATCTTCTACTAGCAAAAACTCCTGTGTATTTTTAATTACCTTTAACAAGAAGCTGATATTTTTTCAGTGTTTTTGAAAGTGATGTCACTAGGCTAACCTATGAAGGTAGTTTATAGTGGTCTTAAATGGGATTAAGCACTGTGTCTTCTCCCAGTCTCAGTCTCCTAGGGTGACAGTAAGTAATCGAGATTAGATCATATTTGTGTTGCCGCAGCTGGATATCTATCCATTCAAGGTAGCTGTCAGTCAAGAGCTGGATTTCCTGACAAGCAGGACTTTAAAACAGTATTGGTATCTTGCGATGCAGCAGGTGGAAAGGTGTCAGGGTTTCCCTGGCTGCCAGAGCACAGGTCCGAAGTCCCCCCTCAGCTCCCGTGAGTTGAAGGCAGCTGGTCCCCTGCAGGGAAGTGCTCGGAGGAGAGCAGGGCGGTGGGCAGCCTTCCACCAGATGGTACAAACGAGCAATCTCTGCACTAGATGAGTGAATTCCAGAAGAGATCCCCAATGTGCAAAGTTAATCAAGTTGTGGCCTAATTAAACCGCATTGCTGCTGTTTTGTCTTTCTTCCTGTGGTGTCCAAGACAATAAGCTACGATAAAGGAGGGCTGGCGGTGTAGTTTTATGCATCTCTTAACAGGCCAAATAACTTTGGTATATGAGTGTTGATCATATGGAGAGACAAAAGGCTAAGATTTGTTAACTTTATCCCTCCTGCCAAGTTAATTTTAGTACCTTTTTGTCAGTGCTAATTAAACCATATTTCATTCTTTTCCATTCTGGAGTAGCTAAATACTAACAAACAGAACTACTAAACATCTGAAACCTGTTTAAAGTTACTTCTGCTTTGTCATATACAAACTTTTGTGATGTATAGAACATTTTAAAGTCAAAGAAGTTTCTGTTTCAAAGAAATGCAAATGTATTTATACTGTCAATCTCTACAAGATCTCTAATGATCACCTAAACATGCTGAGCACCACTAGACTATATTTGTATTTCTTCTGGTTTTGTAGAGGAATACAGACAATTCAATGGTGTTCAACAGCTGATGTAAAATATATCAACGAATTTTCCCTTTATTCCTTTCACAGTACTGTACTACAGTTATTGCTGTAAACAATAACTGTAAAACATATTTTAAAAAGTGATGTAATTTTAGACAAACATTGAACTGACAGAAATCATTAATAAATCATAGTTAATTCTTAGTTTATTTCTATTGAAATAAAACTCAAAGCTTAATTCTAGTTTTCTTTATATCACCAGACAGTGTTAAAGTGTAATGTTGGCATGTCCTGTAATTTTCTTGGGAGTTTTCTATACCAGGTAATTCTCTGTTAGTCCAGAATTCACCCAGAATCTCAGTTTGGCTTTCTTTCATTTTCTTTTCAAGCCAGCATTTGACTTACTACAGGGAAAATCTTGAAAACCAATTATAACTTCTCAACAGCTAATAGACTAAACAATTAAAACAACTCAGAATACAATTAGTTTTTAGTATTGTGATCTCACGTGTTGGAAATAATTTTGTTCGTGAATTTTTGGTATTTACCTTTACCAGTGTAACACAGGCAATGCAAGACTAGAACCACTTTTTTTCTTTGATAAATGACAGAATAGTCTTCTGCCTGGAATTCTTGTTCAGTTTTGCACCCAAAAACATCTTGGAAAGAAATAGGAAGTGCCTTAAAATATGGACCAGATTATGGTCTTGTATTAAAGTAAATCAGGTACGATTAGTCTGAAAGCAAGAGAATAAAAATTGTATTAACTATTATGAGAGCATAATGTGGTCTTATGTTTTCATTCCATCTGTGGTGCGCTAAGTATATAATTTCTTATTTCTATAGTGCATTTGTTTTAGTAACCACTGCTACCTCCTAATTAACACATCAAATACCAGAATATCTAGTTACTAAAATTGTTCTGATTTTTCCCTGTAAGCTAAAGTCTCCCCTCCTAGGAGAGCATCACAAAAAAACCCAGAAAGGAATGACCTAATATTTTTATCTGAGAGTGATGAGAATTCATACTCTTTCTTCTTAATCACTCAGGAAATATTGAGCCACTTTTAATTATCTAACTGTTGGAACAATGAAGTAGAATGAACTGCCACTGCAGAGTGGCAGGAGATTTCTGGTTACTTCCACTTTGGGCTTCTGACACTAGGGACTCCTGAGAGTTTTGACTTTCACAGAGCAGTTGCTCAATATTTTGGGGACCTGAAAACTATCTAAGAAAAATCTGAAAGCCTAATACCTGAAAAAAAGGTACCTTCTGAGAAATTTGAACTCAAAACTGAAGGCCACCTAAATCAAGTGCCACTTTTCAAAAGCTTAGGATCCATACAGCTACTTTAAACATTTTGCTCTGACAAGTCCATCTTCAATTTGTCCACAAATTTATCGTATCTGAAAGACAGGCAGTGTGTATGTGAGAGTCTCTTTCAGGGTCACCATAACCGAAAATTATGGTTTCACTGATGAGCTACCGGAGGCCCCAGATTGGCTTCCCCTCAGCAGTCTGGGCACCAGGAGACTGTCTAGAACCTCTTTCTTGGTCGTGCAGTGTCCCTCTGAATTTGTGTCTCAGAAACATTGCTCCCCATATCTCTCCATTAGACTACTCTGGGATCCAGGACCTGAAGCATCCAGAGTACTCAGAGAGGGGAGGCAGGCTAGAAGATATGGAATTTTGTCAATAATCAGACAAATTCCCATCCAAAAACCCATTTTAGATTTGATGAAACTTCTTGGAAGGGTAGAGTTTTCTCGTGAAAAGTTTTTGGTTGATTAAACACAGATTAATCAGAATACTTTTGACCATCTAATTAGCCAGAAGGAGAGACCATCAGATGTTGAGGAATCAATCCGATAATGAGAAGAATTTGCATTAAAAGGCTCATCAGTCTCATAGTGGCAGAGAGAACTGTATGTGAAAGTCATGACAATTTAGCAGGTTAGCTCTAAGTATTCAAGTGATAGATATAATTTAGAGAGAAATGTTCTTATATCCTTTATCAACTAGTTTTATGATGATTTACTAAAGAAATCTGCCATCTCTAGGTATGCTAGATGTGCATTCATCTGTCTGTCAACTCCTCTTTGAACCTGATTAGCGTGAGAGTAGGACAGACCTCAGACAACTCTGTTACTGCCAATGTACAAACAACATGTGTCCAGGTAAATTCATGCCCTCTTAGAGGGAAGGCTGTAATGTCAGCTCAACGCTACTGGGAGACTCTAGAGAATCAGCTCTTGAGTAACCCCCAGAGAAGTAGCCTATGTAAACGCTGCTAATCATGCAACTGCCTTTTTCTTGTCCAACTGACTGTCATTAATTAACAGAAATGTGTTAATCTCCAACTTTTTCTAAGTTTTGCTCAGAAGGAAGAAAGGCTGCTATGTGAAAAGAAAACCCAAATCAACCGACCAAATGCTGCAGGCCCCCTCCACTATGTAGGTTATAATAAAACCCCAAGAGGTCATTTCCAAGGCTTGGCACTTCTGCCATGCCAGCTGTAGCCACATTTTGATCAGATTGGCGGCTATCTTGACAAGCCATGGAGATCTTAGAATGACACAAGGAACTGGATATTTCTTGTCAGATGGTGTTTTCTTTTCTATATCCTCCCCTCTTTCCCTGGTCCCTTCGCTTGCTTCCAGGATTTTAGAACATCCGAAATGACAGTGTCAGGAATGACACAAAACTACATCCTGCAGGATGGTGCCACCACAGGAAAAGATGACTGAGGCAAGCATAGGCTGTTTGGACTTCTACAAGAGCACTGTCATGTCTCCTTCATTTCCTGATCACAGCTGCAGGACCAAGGATTTTTCCTAGCCGTGTGTTTTATTTTTTGAGGGAAGGCTCATTTGAATGATAATACAAGAAAATGAGTTTAAACATGCTGAACTGAGATGGAACCATTTGGGTTTCTGATTTATTTTCTGTTCAGTAATTCAAGAGATATATGTGTTCTGGCTCTGAGCATTCTTGCTTCTGAGGCGGCTCACAGAGGTGTGTATTTAGACTGGATAGCCCTCTGTAGCCCTGTGTCTCAGCTTCTCCACACCAATGTGCTGGTACACTGAGACCAGACACAATGAAGTTTCTCTGCTCCCTCTTTTTCTCTACAGATCCTCTGGTAGGTGGGTCAGAAAGCCAGGAATTGCCTTTATGACCATGCAGTCTGACCTTGGGCATCACACAAAGCTATTGGCTTCCTGCAATAACACATCCTTTCTCTCACATGAGATATATTTGTTGCATTGTCACTTTATTCTGTAACACATTTTCTCTCTGTCCTTTATCAGCTGTGGTTGTTGCAGCCTTCCACGAGCTAAAGGAAAGACAACACAATACGCTCTAAGGGAGATGTCATGGCCTTTCCACATATTCATTCTCAGCAAGCTTTTGTGCAGAAAATGAGAAAAGGGCCATGATCTATATAGAAAATACATATGGTGAGGGAGTAGCATTGAAGCTACCAGATTCAATAGCATTTACTCAGGGAACACTCAAATCGAGAGGATCACCATCTGTAAGGATACACATCTCAAGGGGGAAAGAAAAAATGCTGCTAAGGTTGTACCGTTGGTTTTCTTATCAAGAAAAAAGATAGCAAGTGTACAATGTTCAAGGGGACTGAGGAAGTCCAGCAAGTCTGTAATAATAGGTGTCTTGAAGTATTACATAGATCAAGTAAACCAACTGGACAAGTTTTATAGATGTTATTTCTCATTCCTGGAGTCTACTGCTTCTGAAAATAGTTTTAGCTTTGCAGCACACGAGACAAGAGGGTGCTGTCATCTTAAATAACCTGAGGAAAAGTGAGAAATACCAAAATAAAAATGAGATTAGAAAAAGAAAGATGAAATAAGACAAGTTTTCATTCAGATTGTAGACCCGTGCTTCCCCCTCGCTCTGACTGAGAAGAGCTCCAGATAAATCAAGGTGTTGATAAAGTTAAAGCAGGAAGGCAAGATTCAGTCATTTTGTTTCATTGTCTCATGAAATGTGTCCCTCTTTGGAGGTAAAATATGTTAGTGATTAAAGGAATAACAGGAAAACCAACTATGAGTTTATAGAAAAAGGTTGAAGACCACCTCATAATTATTTCAAGCGTGGACAACGGGTGACAAGGCCAGGAGACTGCCATCGGAGCTGGAACACAGGAGCACTCCTCCTGCTCTTCACTGCTTCCAAAGGTGCAGTCAGTGCCAGCTTCTGACCCGCTTTTTTCTGCCAGTGGTTCTCTTTCTTCCTCCTTCCACCAGATTTCAGCTGGTGAAGTTTCCATGTTTTCATTACTGAAGACTTGTTCCGCTATATGGCTGGAACAAGACATAAGAGAGTGTATTTACAGTGCTGCAGACATTTAGTGAGTGGGCACTTTTGTAAACAGGAGTTCAGAAGCAGGAAAAAAAAATGGTACAACACTTAAAAGTGGATTTAAAAGAATTAATAGGAAGACTCGTACAAGAAACTTAAAAAAGTCAGTCCTTAAAAATAAGATACTCTGTCATCTAGTGGAATATGATTTCCTATGAGCTCATACCTGATGCTGTCCTAATCCTTATTTGTCTTCTCCCCTTACTTCTTGTAGCTATCACACCAATCGGCTGCTGTGTGAATACTATGAGACTTCCTGGCTGGTTCCTGGCTTTTGCAGGATAAATCTACGCTGAATTGTAACTGATTTTCCTCCAGAAAGTAAGTGTGTGTCTCTACTTGACACAGTTGCTAACTAATGCTTTTAGGGACTGGACGTATTTGAAAGTCTTACCTCTTTCGAATTTGAGTTTGAAATTGCCCAAATAGTGCCAAAAATTGTTAGTGAATGGACTGGAACAGACACATGTAGATAGACATTGCAAGTCTTAGTTTTGCTGGAAACCAGAATAAAGATTATGGTAAGACGATGTCATTTTAACGAAGGGCCATCTTGGGAAGTGCTGATTGTCTTCTCCCATGTGCTGTTAGTCAGGGCTTGCTCGTCCAAAAAGAAGAGACATGTTGTTAAAGAGTTTGCTTTATCTTGCTCATTATGCATATATTTTAGTTAAGGATTAAAATGAAATATTTAAGGCACCAGAAGAACAGGAGGACTTGCAGTGACTGTTCCCCCGACAGACTTTTTCCAGACTGCTCGCATATGTTGGTGAAACAAAGTGGCGCATTTGCTGAAGTACAAAGACGCGGCACCAGAGGGCTGTGGGACACGTTGCTTCCTCCCATAAGGCTGCAGGTACCTGCTGCAAGACGTGCTCATCACTTTGCTATCCCTTTCCTTAAATAATAAATGTAATTACCATTGTTGTTTCCTGGCCTACATGGCTAGGACCGCTGGGTTTTCGTCTGAGTTATGGTTTTGAGCAGGCTGATGGGTTTAGTTCCAATGGGAGCTTGCTGATCACCTGCTATGCTTATTCATGGGATCAGACGTTACCCAAGGCCTGGATTTTAACTAAAATCATGGTATACGTTTTATCTTGAAGAAAAAAATTATTCTTGTCAGGAATAATTTGTTTGAAATCCGGTTTATAATTTATCTTCTTTTTGTTGCCGGTCATCTATAATAAGTTTTAAATTATCCTGAATGTAATATAGCTATTCTAACTATCGGTTGAGTAATTTCTATGAATAATTCTTGGCTTAGGGTTTGTTTCATTTGTGAAATTTAAATACGCCAGGTAACTGTCTGTTCTCTGTCCAGCTAAACTCTTCAGAGCGATCTTTCTGCTAAAACCAGGTAAAAGTTCAAAAATCTCTCTCTTTGAGTGTTCCCAAATACTTGTTCCTTATGCATTTTCACCTACCTAGAAAAGGTACATAAGAAGCGTGAACACAGTAGAAGTAAACCAATGTAGTCGTGCAAATAAGTATCCATGGTTAAAAAAGTCACGTGTCTTTTGTTACATCTTGTGTTTTGTGTTTATAAAAAGCGTGAGTGGAATAGACAACGATAAGAAACACTTGTAAACAGTCAAATCAAGAACTGGATGCTTTCGGGGAGATCTTACTGAGCTAAATAGGAGGTAATGAGCTCTCTAAAAGAATAAGTTGATTAAATGAAGTCAGAGCAGCTGATCCAGTGGTGTCTCCTTGTTTCAAATCTTTTGATTTAGCTATGGCATAGGAATGGTACACATCTATATAATTAAGTGTGAGTTATATCCTGCACTTAACTTCCCAACTGCACATAGCATTAACAGGAAAGGAACAACTACATTTTTCAATTGGTTTCTACTGTAAGGTAGTGGTGGTATCTCTGCCCTCTTGCAGTCTGTCTATAAATACAGTACCTGTATCTAGTACGTACAAAAATTTCCATGTGTGTTGAAGCTAGGAAAATATGTTTGTGGCATGCTATGATTAGAAAAAAAGCTGCCATTTGAAGATGCTTAAAGGTTTGGAGCGTTAGCATTAGTCCTGGGAGAGAGGGATTGCGATAAGGCAATTATAGATGCATGCTAAATTAATTAATCCCACAGCTTTATCTCACAGCGGATGTTTTTGAGAAATAATTTGTAGGAAAAAAAGTTTCCTCTTATTCATCCACCTATGGGATTTTCTGTTCAGTGGTATGTTTTGCTTAATGTTACGGATGCAGAAGATTAAATTCTGGGGTAATAGCATATCTGTTTCTATACTGTAGCTTTTATTGTGGTTTGTAACTGCAAATTACAAAAGGCAAATATTTCTATTGTTCAATGGACCTAATACTTTCTTCTGGTTGCAAATTACCACAGACAGTAGACTTTAAAATTGGCAGTTCTTTCTATATAAAACCAACATATTTTAGATAGATTTGTGGCTTTTTGTTATGGAGTTATACAAAGATTCAGCTCAAATGATGTAAACATCCAAATACCAAATATTTAATCTAATCAAGTTTAAGATGTATAAGTCTTGTTTAACTGTCTAGGATGGACTGTAGCTAATGGAGAGAGATGGGAAGCGCTCAAGCCTCACGTCTCCCGCAGGGGAGATGAGCCCCTTCTGCGATACCTGCGCTCTTCACTGACTTTAAGGAGAAAGGAGAGCCTAGAGAAACTACTTCAGACAGAAATCTGCCCTAGCTGAGGGCAAAGGATAGTTCAGATTGAGGTTTTTAACTTCTTTTTACCAGAAAGAATAAGAAAACCAGCATTATTTATGTGTATTGTATATGTATACAGACAGCATATGTATGCCTGTGATACGTTTGCTGGGCTCTGAACCAATTTACAATAATTGTACTTTACAAAGTAAAGGGGCTGGGCTGGTACATGGGGTTATGACATACTGGCACTTCTCCCAGGCTGCCAACATATACAATTGAATCTCTCTTTTCGTTTCTGCTCCTGCTATGAGAAATAAGCCTTAAAAACATTTATTGAAGTGCAGACTCATGCAGCAGTGTCTACCCACATTTGCAACCTGAACCAGTGCCGCTGAGAGATGTGAACTGGCCCTTTCATTTCCGTGGCTAACTCAGAAGTTATACGATAGCAGTGCAGAAGTCAATATTAAGTGCTACTTTGCAAAGGACTGGGGAGGAATCACAGCAGGAAGATTTACACATCCGCCTCTGAGTGGCCCTTCATTTCCATGCAGATGGAGCTACATAATAGTACGTCTCTGTCTTCTTAAAGTCATAAATAATATCCTACATGCCAGTGCATATCTCACCCATCTTACACTTAATTTTTATGCTACAAATACATGTAAGGTCTAGATTTCTGTTTTGTTAGACTGTTGATACTCTTTCTGCATCTGCTTGGTATGAACACCATTTTTACCAGCTTTTGAATTAGATTTTGTTATAGGAGAAAGTTCTCTTTACTGTATGCTAAATTAAACTTTCATGCCTTTTCAGGTTTTTTTTCAGCATTTTTTGTCAAGGATGACATGAAAATATTAAGGAGTTCATTAAAAATTATGTTTAATTAATTTTATTACAGTAGCACTTAAAAGCCCCTGCTGAGACAGGAGACCTATTGCACAGGGCACTGTAGGGACACATAAAAGAGTGAGTTTCTGCTTCAAAGAGCTGAAAATTGAACCAGAAAAGACATGTTTCTCTTGGCTTCAAGGGAAACTGAATAAGGGCTTTTGTGATATTCTTGAGCAAGCTGGAAGCCCCATGTTTCATTGAAACCTTTTCTTTTTCATTCCACAGTTTCATAAAAAAATATATAATGAATGAAGGTGGATTCAGTTTTCAATTAAAAGAATCTCAGACTCTCCGCTGCTCTGTCTCCACGCAGCCTGCTCCTTTTGCTTTCTTCATTCTTCCTGTGCAGGAACTATACAGAGCCCTATGTTCCCTGTTCAGCAAACCTTTTCAAACAGCTACATTTGTGTCTTGTCATCACATTTCTAATATCGAATTTTCACATTTCAAAAGGGATTTTACTGCTCATTTTTGTTAGCTCTGTAGTTATGTGAAAATATTCAAATCTTTCAAAGTAGGGAAAAAGAAAAGGAGCAATGAGAGAATGGCCTCCCCTCTCTCGTTCTCCTTTCTACCAGCTCTGTTAGCAAAGGAGTTAGCAAAATGCCGTACGAGAAGTGCAATAGTTAAAGACTATGCTCTCTCTCACCACTCGCCTTGAGTCAGTTTTTCTTCATTGTACGATAGGAAGAGAAAAAAGGAAGGGAGCAGAGCTGAAGGTTATTGCCTTCATTGATGCAAAGGCAGAGAGAAATCTACCTTGAGAAACAAAGTAGATCAGCAAGCTACCAAGTGCACAAAATACATCTTGCGTTGTGCTTGGATTTATCCTCATATTTCTTAAGTTTCTGCTCTGCATCTAGTGAGATGTCCCTCTAAGCTCTCTCCTACCAGCCTAAGAAGTTGGGAAGAAGTTGAAATGAGAGGGGAAGGAGGGGCTATGCGGGGAGGCAGCCCCAGAGGGTGCCAGCCAAACTGTGAAGTGACTGATTAGTGCAGACAGTGACGGAGCAAGTTCCAGCCAAGCGTGATTGCTTCTAAGAGGAAACGGCTTTGTTTCAACTTGAATATTGTTCTCTGATAATCTGCGAAGCTGGAGTGGAATTCAAAGCAGCGATGGTCTGAGCATTAATCTAATGCACAGTGGTTCCTTGCAACTTGCACTGATCTCCAGTGCCTTTAGTCTTGCAGTAAATTTTGCTTTGATTTCTCTCTATGATATACCTCCCCAAGCAGAGAGAAGACAGGGAGCTGAGGGAAGCTGCCCAGGCCAGATGAAGTACTGGGGGGCCTGCTTGAGGCCGCTGTGAAGAAAAAAATGACAGCTTCTCAGGCTCTCTCATCTATTTTCTCTTATGAAAAACAAGTGGACGGTTTTAAATGGAGTAAAACAAGTGGCTAAATCACCTTCTGAAAATGAACTGCTGAACAGGAACACAATCTCTCCCATGAATTTATGCAGACGACAACCAAGTTCCCTGTAGTCTCTCGCTGACACACAAAAATGGTATTTAGATTTCTGTGGAATGTGGTAAATTATATGAGCTGACTCAGAAACTCCGCAAGGACTACTTCTGTCTGCTCCAAAGCACCTGGTTCTCAGGGCTTAACCACCATTTCCCACTCTAAGCAAGAGGTGTGCTGCAGTCCCAGATCAGTTGCAAGGCTCATGGTGCTCAGGCAGACTAGGATTAGATGGTCCAAACCCAGGCAGCAGGACTCAGGGGAGGCCTGGGAGCAATGTGAGAGCAGGCTCCTTCTCCAGATTTCCTGTTGTCAACATCTACCTGCTTCTCCTGAGGGAGGCTGCACCACCAGATGAGGCAACGTTTCATATGCCACTGTGCCAAGCTCCGGCAGAACTTTGTTCCATGAGGAGCAGCCCTGGCTTTCCCTCAGCTGGGTGATGCTGCCCGGTTGGCAGGAGTGTGGCTGTGTCCCACTTCCCTTCGGTTCCACACGTGCTGCTAGCAGCCTTGTGTTTTACTCGGTCTAGTGAAAGCTTGGGATCCCTTGGGGTCTGCCATGGGGTTCAGCACTTCAGTGTTTTCTCAGGAAATATAAACCAGGCAGCCTCTTGCCAGCTGCTCAGCTATGGAGCCAAATGGAGTCTCTGGAAAGATTTTAAACTGCGTGCATTTCTTCCCTATCCCTAAATGTTAGGAAAGTTAAAAAAAAAAACAAAACCAAAAACAAAAAAACAAAAAAACAAACAAACAAACAAAAAAACCCAAACAAACAAAAAAAACCCAAAACCTTATAAATTGTATTATGCTGCTGTGATAATTTTGTAAACTTTCTATTTTTAAATGAATGAGAATGAACTATTCTCATTCTGTACAATTTCAAAACAATGAGCAATTCTGTAATGGAAAAGGAATTGGAATCTTCCAACATTTTTTAAATGCTTTTGCTATTTTTTTGCCTCCTGTATCAGGATTTTTATTATAATTGAAATTTCCCATTTCTATTAGGTGAATTTACATCTTTTTTACAAAAAAAAAAAAAGGACTGGGAAAATTTCTGACTAGCTGACTGATAATCACGACTGGGGTGAACCTGTTACTATTATGCTTGTGGGTTATTTAGGAAACAGCAGAGGAAGATGGACTGCTCTTAGCTGCTGTTCAAACAGCCTGGCAGCAGGCGAGGCATGCTGATGAGCCCTTCGTGCCACGCGGCACCGCGCTGTGCTGTGCGGAGGGTTTAGCAAGCCTTTTCAGCGCCCTGAACGCCTGCCTCGCTTCACCAGGGCTGCAGCTCCGTTTTCCTGTCCTGGAGATGTATCAGGGGACTCCACTTAGCTGAACTGTCAGCAACGGTAAATTCACCAACAAGCTTTTAATAAATAGGATAGTCCAAGAGAGATGTCTGGATTAAATTTGAAGCAAAGGTGAAAGTAGGAGGTGTATTTCAGGCACGGGTTTATGAGATTTGCAGAGGAAGAAAGGAAAGTAGGCATAATAGGATGAGTGGATTATTTTGTTCATTTGCTTTTCAGATGCCTTAGACGCTTCGTGTTCTGCTGTTTCTAGCTTCTTGGTGTGTGCCTCAGTTTAAATTTTCATAGTACTCGTTTTACCGCTTAGCCGTGTCGTGTCGCGTTACCCTGTAGCACCACGCATCAAAACTTAATAACGGAACAAACACAACAATCACTTTAAACTAATGCTGGCCCTCTTTCATTATTCAGCGAGTTACATCATGGGTTGCTGACAAAGATGATCTTGGAACTAAATTTAAAGGCATATTTACGTAAAAAATGTGTGTGTCTGTAAGTTAGTAATTTCGGTGTTCTTTTTCTGCGTACTCTATTCTCCTCTTGGGAGAAAAGAGTCTTCATTCAGTACCTGAATAAAAGGAAGAGTGAACAGGCACAAACATGAATTCTCAAAGATATACTTCATACGCACAATACGCATCTTTAAACTCCACTTCATTCAATTTAGGCAGGTTTGTGTCAACCTTATGGTTAATATTGCCTTATTTTACAGCTATAATTTGTAACATCATTCTACCTTCATAAACAAAGTTAAAAAAAGAAACGAGATAGTCTTGGAGCAGTGCTTGATGATGAGTTAAAGCAAGATTGTTCTATTATGGTACATCATTGAAATATTTACAGTTAGTTGGTGCCCTGATTGAGGAAAACGGCAAGGCAATCTTAGTGGCTTATTCTTTCTTCACACAAGTGCTGGGAGACCTAGTGTGAATGGCAGAATTTGGCAAAATATTGAGCATGCAAATGAGCACAGTAATAAAATAAACAGGCAAGCTGATCACAATATGAAGTCATACTGATCATTCACTTGGCATGTGTGGGTTTAGTGATAATTATTTATGATACTTCATACTGTGATAATGAATATTCTTCGCTATGCTTTGGAAGGCTAATGAAGTTCTACTGCCAGATTCTGACACCTTTATTTTTCATTTTCTATCAGTTATCATGTACCTGGCCTCGCTGACTTAGGAAGGAGCACCGTATCTCTGAACATGGGAAAGAGGAACAGGCTTTGGGTCTTAAAAAAAAAGCAAAAAAATGGGACATATATGTGACATAGGACAATCTGGATTAATGAAAGGTTTTGCATTGATGTTCTATGGAAGCAAGAAAAATATCTGTTTTGATTTCAAGAGGTGTCTTACTGGAAGAGGTTATCAAAAAGAACTCTGGCAGAGGCCACAAAAGCATTTAGAAAAGGCACAATGAATTTTGACTGCCTTTGAATTTATTTATCAAAGCCATTGCTGTTTCCATTTCGACGCAAGTGGAACAATCATAAATATCGAACAAAGCAACTCAGTCTGTATTCAGAGTATTTCAATACACGGAGAGTTAAATGCTAAAAGAAGGAAAGCTTGCAGAGTCAGACCTATTGACTCCTGCTACTTCTATTCCTCATTGAAAATGAATGGTGAATGGTGCACAAAGATTGCAAGATATTTACATTACTGAGATTAACATATAATAAGAAGCACATTCAGTAATGCAACTTTATTATTTAACCGAATCAATAATCTTTTACATCATAGGAACATAATTCAGCTGTAAACCTTGGCACTTTCTTTCATTTTAAGTGGCTAACTTTACATGTCAATTTTCAGACTCAGTGGAGCCGTGTTATTTCCCTAGCTGTCATTTATCCCTATAGGAGGGACTTTGTGCTGTGAATGGGGCCCTGTATGATAAAAACCTGCCTCTTCTGTGGAGGCCAGGCAGCGGAAAGACTCCACGCCCAAGTTGTGAGTCCTGACTTGCACAGGTGCCGTCCCCTAGGAGCAGGCAAGTATGGCACCAGCAACTCTTTCTCTCTGCCAGTCCTCGTTCATAATCTTTTAAAGATCATAGTGCCTGCACAGCCTTCTTCCCTTAGATTTTTCTCCCACTGTCCCTATATTAGAAAGAAAATCACTGGAGAGAATTTCACCTTGCTCCGCCAGAGCGGCAGCTGGGGCTGAAGCCTGCCAGGCACTCAGCAGAAGCTATTCGAATGAACCCTCCTTCAGAGGCAGACTGGATTTTGCATAATTCCTACTTCAACCAGAAATCCAAAGCAGGTCCTTGGTGATATAAAGGAAAAACAAATAAACAAAGCCTGAACATATTGGGTCATTATAAAATGTAGTTAAACATCTAAAGGACTCACAGGATCACAGAAAAAATGACTAATGCTTAGTTCACTGATGCTGTCTGAAGAAAAAAAAAAAAAAAGAAAAAAAAAAACCCACACCAAAAAACCAAACCCCTAAAAAACAACGTAGTCCAAAATTGCAGTGGATTATGTCTTCTGGCGAAATCTAAAGTGGTCTGAGACCAATGGCAGAAACCTCAGTGCCTTCATTGCCTTCTCTGGCTTTTGAGTCAGGTCATCCAGTATAAATGAGTCTTTTACATCCATGATTAGTGCTTTGCAACAGATGATAAAAATTCAGTATCTCTCTTTTGTCTTGAAATTTTCAAGGCTTACAGGTTTTGCCCGATTTCACGTGAGTATTCAGCAAACAGCCTAACACATCACTGTTTGCTTTTGGTCATTTGATCTGTCCTTTGGGCAGTCGTGCAGGCATTTTTCATTTCAGATATCCTCATTCGCAGCGCGCTGCAGCACTTTCCCAAAGCTGGTTCAGACCCTTAGAGCAAAGCAAAAAAAGTGGATTTTAATTTTGAGTTGCAGCTGCTGTTGTCAAAGTTCAGTGCATTAAGCATGGATTTTGTTTTCATTACTCTCTCATAACACCAGGAACTACATTAACTACAAAACACATGTGCTTAAAGTAAAGTAATGGAGAAATATATTGTTCTTGTTATCTGAAATGTCACAAAAGATGTTGGGTTCATTTCAGCAGCACAATGAAACCAAGCTGCAGTTTTCACAAAGGCATAGTTTTAGATGTTTAAAGCGAATAGCTGAAATGTTCTTTTGTTTTCTTTTGCTGTAGCTTCACAGCAACACAACAAACAACTGCCTCCATGTTGTAGCAACGAAGATTGCGCCTTCTTCTAGCTGCCTTCGGTTTCATGGGAGTTCGGAGAGGAGAATTTGATGATGCCTCCTCCTTTACTGCCGTATCCCCTCTGTTCAATTTGACATCCTTTGTATCGTCTTTTACCCGTGTATTTTCTTAGCTCAAAAGCCATTATGCTGCAACTAACTACAGTATTAAACTATAACTTGAATAAAATCATGCAGGAAATGGAAAGAGTTGGACAAAAGCCCATAGTATATGTAAAGGATGGCTTGGACATCAAACATACGTTAAGGTACAACTTCTCCAGCTGGCTAACACAGAAAGAAAAGGGCAGTGTTGCTCACCCTCATGAGGCTGTCATGAGTAGAGGTGTGCAGGCTACAAGGTCAGTCTCTCTCTTTGCCCACCCCCCCTATATTGCTTCTGCTTCCATTAGTAAAATTTTCGTCTTTCTACTCTGCTTTCCGAGGGTTTTCCTCACCCTCTTCATTCCCTGGTTGTGTTATTGAATAGGTGAGACAATACCTGAGATAATCTCATTGCTTGGCTGGAAGAAAGGAAGAGGTAAGATTGGTGTTGCTATGAAGCAATGTTAAGGTTACTTCAATCCCTTTAGTATCATTTTGGCTGCAAAAGGGTTGCAGGGGAAAGTGTTTTTCAGAAGCTGCAATAATCCTATTATTTCTTCTTTTTTTTCCACCCTTGACTTTAAAATGTAAGTTCTCCAGAAAAAAACATTAAAAAGCAATAATGTAAATTGTTGTGAAGTTCACCCCGTATATCTGATTGTCCATAGAGACACAGGCTGTCCAG
Organism: Burhinus bistriatus; assembly: GCA_013397275.1. Lineage (NCBI taxonomy): Eukaryota > Metazoa > Chordata > Aves > Charadriiformes > Burhinidae > Burhinus > Burhinus bistriatus. Next base: position 95,347 of record VYXH01010797.1, read on the forward strand.
CCCTTTCTGCGAGCATATACATTGACATATATGCACACACATCACTGTGTTCGTACCTATATATATCTTTATTACACTCATAGCTTTTGTGCACGCCTGTAAAAATACCCGTGTGTTTATGGAGTGCCAAGACCTCAGCAACCCACTGGAGCTCTCTCTCATATGCTGCCCATAGGCCATTTGTAGCTATGCTGCAAGTGGTTGTAGACTTCTCAGAGAACAGCAAGTTCAAGCTAACAGACTTGACCTGAGGAAGGACCTTAGGTCACCTTTCTCTGTCCCGTGCTTTGTAAGGGCAGACAGCAGCCCACACTGATTCTATTCACACTTTTCCAACCTGGTTGACTTTGACAGGGTGTCAGTGAGGCCCTAGTGCAGGCTCGGGGTGATGTACCCCCTGCCCCCCGCTGAGCCAGCACACTTGGGCATGTCTCCTCGGCTCACTCATGCATCAGCTGCAGGAAGGAGAGGCTGGCCCTTCGCTTTCTCATTGCTGGCACTGTAGCAGCCCAGTGATGGCAACCTGAGCCGGAACCATGCGGAACAAGCAGACTGCTGACAGGCTTTCAACCAGCTGACTCTAAGATAAAAGCAAGGCCATCTCCGTGATGAGAATTGTAATACAAATCAAAAGGCCATCACCTCCACCCACCTCCAGTGGCCATGTTTAAGACATGAATATTATAGACAGCTTTTTCGAGTTTAAAATGCCATCCTGAGTGTTCAGCCCTGGAATCTCATGCAATTACATATCTAAATCTTGTTAGTGGTGGATTCCTTTGTTGCAAAAAGAGAATTAAGTCACTATTTGAACAACTGGCTACAAACGATGAAATGGATGTTATCATATTACCAAGCAGAGATTTGTAATCAAATGATAGTTCTTTTTATGGCTTGTTAAAGAGGATTTCATGGCATCAAACCAGTTCATGTTCAGCAGATATTCATGATACGGAAGAGAAAACATTTTTGCACTTGGCACCCTTATTGGAAGTCTCAGTCCAAAAGCCAAGGCATGAATATAGAAGGCAGAAGCATACGAATGGAGTTGTGACACTCACTGGTTCCTCTACTATTTCTGAACTAAATTTTCAAGCTAGACTGGCTCTACAACAAGGTTCTTCTGTTGTGGTTAGGGACCATTCACCACCATGTCCTGTGCAGCTCGTGCTTAGAACTTAGGTTCATAGTGTTATCAATCAAGCAACATAAACCACCTTGAAATATCACTTACAAATCAATTAACCTGACAATTAGTTAAATGTTACAAAACTTGACCGAATATGAAAAGGCCCTGTATCCCACGCTATCTCCACTTATTGGCCAAATTGCATGAAGTGTAGAAACTGCCCTTCAGATTTCAGTGAGCCAGACAGTAGCAAGCGAAGAATTTCTTCCTTATACGAGATTTTGAAGACCCTTGCTATGGGGTTGAGTTCTTGACATTTCCATCTCTTCCAAATATGAAGGTACATTCCTTCCTTAAGTGTTTGAAAGCCTTTTTTTTTTTTTTTTTTTTGAAAGTTTCCCTTTTCATTTCTTTGTTTAGCTCTTTTTCTCCCCCCCCCCCAAAAAAAAAAACACTTCAGAAGCACTGCATAACCAAAAAGCACTTGAAGGCTAAAACTACCAACTCCCCTCAGCAACGTATGGACTTTCTGTGAGCTGCCTGCAAGAGAGCTTTCAATGAATAATGTCCTCACTCTTTACTTGTTTTCACATCCTTTTCTAGAGATGGGAGTATGATTGCTGTTCTTTTAATCTGTTCCCAAGGTTTGCTTTAATTCTGTTGGATACAATATGCATACACCCTCTGAAAGTCTGTCAGCATACAGAAGTTTATCAGCCTCCTACCAGCTATTATAGACAATCCCAACTGTAAACTGATTTGGGTCACCTGAAACTGCAGAGATGTGAGCAGAAACTGAGTGTCCCATTAACTGTCATGCTTAATCTGAACTGGTCTGGCTGAAATGCAGATGCAAGCAATTAGAAAAAGATATACAGGCTTAGCATCCTGCTTTAATTCTCATTTAGCTTTGCCTAGCTACAGAACATGGACAGACACATGTGAAATATGAAGGATGTCTCTTTGCCACCTTCTGAATAAATTATTAGTTACTTATCTCAATGATTGCTTTAATGCAGTTTTGGATTAGCGTCTTGTGACATGTAAGGTCAACACTGAGAGTCTGATGCCCCAAAGTACTGATGTTCAGGTTTTCAGTACAGCCCAAAGCAGAAGTTTATAGACTTTTCAAACCTGAATTTTGGCACCTTGGGATCAGGATGTTCATTTTATCCAGGCAGGTTTTGGAAGCCTGATTTCACAAATAGTGAGATAGCTAGGTAATGCCAAGGAATTAAACTATTCCAGAGTAGTTTTTCTATAGAATAAATAGCATAAAATCAAATTTGTGGTATGATGCAATTGTCTCAACCACAATCCCTCAGTGTGAGGAAAACGATGCAGAGATAGAGTTGGGAACTGCACAATGCATGAGTTGAGGAAGAATAGTTTTCACTTAAATGTAAGGTTGAGAAAACCTGTGCAAAATTTGAGAGAGAAGGAAACAGGCCAATGCCATTTTTTAAGGTTTTCTGTTATAGATATTTCCTAACCAGATTAATAACACAGGCACTAGTTAAAACAGTGTAATGTGAAACCACTGTGCAAGTTTGGCAAAAATGATGGTAATTCATCACTTCATGCTTCATGGCATTTCCCGGTTCAGACTGACATTTCACATCAATGATAGAAAATGTTGTGCGCTCTGCCTGAAATATCTAGAACACTGTACTCATAGACGAGAAAAGACTTGCTTAAGCTTCATGTATACAATGAACATGTACAGTCAACTGGTGCCTACAAAGTAATTTTGCGTGTTATGGAAAGATAATCCACGCCATACAATGAAGTATAAACACTACTTTTTTTCTTGCATTTAGGCTCATCTTTGCATTCTCAAACCTTTCCTTTTCACTGTGATAAATAGCATCACTAGTAACAGGTTGAACGTGCAGTTGTTGGCATAAATGGGTCACTATATTGCTGCTAGGAAAATATGACAGGCTTAAAAACTGAGGATGGAGAAACATAAAATAAAACATCAGATGATTCCAAAGGCTTTTGCAATGTTGGCCACTCTTTCAAACACCATATGTTCAGCATCACCCGCACCTGAAAAAGGTAGGTTTGCAGCACTGATGCTGTACTTTCCCTCGGTATTACCATGGAAAAGTATAAGTTTGGAGGCAGAGTAACAGCTCAAGATCTCAGCAAACTTTAGATAGTCCTTTCCATTCTCTTTCTTTCTCTTTCCTGGTGAAGACTGTGATTTTTTCTCCTACTGCAGAACCTGTGGCAAAGGAAACCTTAGGTGGAGACCAAAAGGATACATCAACTTGACAAGGACAAAGATAGACCTGATCATATTTCCCATAAAACCTCAAAAATCTCATGAGTTAATCATATAACTGTCATGAAATATTTAATTTGTAATCCACTGAGCTTATGCATTATCCCAGAAATAGTCAGACAAAAGGGTTACTATTCATGTGTTTGACTTTTGGAAGAGTGCTGTGCTATTATAATTTATTTTGACCTAATAATCTAGTGCTGCACAATGATGGCAAATAGGTGGTAACAACCTCGGTAGTACAATTCATAAAAGTACATCTTCCAACAAAAATGGTTTTCGTGTATGTGTGAAGGAAGGAATATTGGGGTGAAGGGAAGATGACGGGGAGTTGATGGAAACTTCTCTAACTCACCTAAAAAGACAATAATTCTTTATATGGATGACAAATAGGTTTCTACAGCAATAAGTAAAGTTATCCCCATCTTGCTCTTTCACCACCTGTACCCCCCAAAACTGTGTGGAGCACAGGAGGTTTATATGATAACACATGTGAGAAAAATCCTGACTGAGCAGTCTGCCCTGAGCAGAGCCTTAAATGCTCTGTTGCTCTGTCTGCCATAATAATTCAACATTTTTTCTTCAGTTGTGACTGTTCCTTTAGCAATACAAAATTATTTTATATCAACATAAATGGAGTTTTTATAAGGTAGAATATTTAAACTATATTCATATTTATTCTTTATCATAGAAACATAGAATGGTTTAGGTTAGAAGGAACCTTAAAGATTCTAACACCTCCCACTAGACCAGGTTGCTCAAAGCCCCATCCAGCCTGGTCTAGAACAATTCCAGGGGTGGGGCATCCACAGCTTCCCTGGGCAACCTGTTCCAGTGTCTCACCACCCTCATAGGGAAAAATTTCTTCCTGAGATCTAATCTAAATCTACCCTCTTCTAGCTTGAAGCTATTACCCCTCGTCCTATCACTACATGCCCTTGTAAAAAGTCCCTCTCCAGCTTTCTTGTAGGCCCACTTCGGATACTGGAAGGGCTATAAGGTCTCCCTGGGAGCCTTCTCTTCTCCAGGCTGAACAACCCCAACTCTCTCAGCCTGTCTTCACAGGAGAGGTGCTCTAATCCTCTGATCATCTTCGTGGCCCTCCTCTGGACCCTCTCCAACAGGTCCATGTCCTTTTTGTGCTGAGGACTTCAGAGCTGGATGCAGGACTCCAGGTGGGGTCTCATGAGAGCGGAGTAGAGGGGCAGAATCACCTCCCTCGACCTGCTGGTCACACTGCTTTTTATGCAGCTCAGGATGTGGTTGGCTTTCTGAGCTGTGAATACACACTGCTGGGTTATGTTGAGCTTCTTATCAACCAAACCCCCCATGACCCTCTCCTCAGGGCTGCTTTCAATCCATTCTCTGCCCAGCCTGTATTTGTGCTTGGGATTGCCCTAACCTGTGGATGACCTTGCACTTGGCCTTGTTGAACTTCATGAGGCTGGCATGGGACCACCTCTCAAGCCTGTCCAGGTCCCTCTGGATGGCATCCCTTCCCTTCCAGTGTGTCGACTGTGCTACACAGCTTGGTGCCGTCGGCAAACTTGCTGAGGGTGCGCTCAATCCCACTGTCCATGTTGCTGACAGAGATGTGTAAATAGTAACGGTCCCAGGACCAACCCCTGAGGAGCGCCACTCGTCACTGGTTTCCACTTGGACATTAAGCCGTTGACCACAGCCCTTTGAATGCAGCCATCTAGCCAGTTCTTTATCCACTGAGTGGTCCATCTGTCAAATCCATGTCTCCCCAATTTAGAGACCAGGATGTCTTGTGGGACAGTGTCAAATGCTTTGCGTAAGTCCAGGTAGATGACGTCAGTTGCTCTTCCCTTATCCACCTACGCTGTAACCTTGTCATAGAAGGTCACCAAATTTGTCAGGCATGACTTGCCCTTGGTGAAGCCATGCTGGCTGTCACCAATAACCTCCTTATTTTCCATATGCCTTAGCAGAGTTTCCAGGAGGATCTGCTCAATGATCTTGCCAGGCACAGAGGTGAGACTGACTGGCCTGTAGTTCCCCGGGTCTTCCTTTTTTCCCTTTTTGGGGTTACGTTTCCCCTTTTCCCGTCAGTGGCAACTTCACCAGACTGCCACGACTTCTCAAATATAATGGAAAGCAGCTTAGCAACTTCATCCACCAGTTGCCTCAGGACCCACAGATGGATTTCATCAGGTCACATGGACTTGTGTACCTTCATGTTCCGTAGATGGTCTTGTATTTGATCTTCACGTACAGTGAGCGGTTCATTCTCACAGCCCCTGCCTTTACCTTCTGTGACTTGGGCAGTGTGGTTAGAGCACTTGCCGGTGAAGACTGAGGCAAAAATGTCATTGAGTACCCCAGCTTTATCTTACAAGCTCTATTGGAATTATCCCATTTTTAGATTTGCCTCTTGCTTATATATCTCAGAGCCTGCTTTATGGTACTGTACTTAAAAGTGAATTTTTCCTTGGGTTCCTTCCTGCCCTACACCACTCATCCTACTCATCAAAACTGAGTATTAACATCGCTGTGAAATTTTTCTTCTCATAAGTCTCAAAATGCCTTAAAAATGAGAAGCATCTTTATGCGTGCTTAACAACTGGGAAAATGGAAAACAGAGGGGAAATGTCTTGTCTGTGGTCACAGAATGAATCACACAGAGTTTGGAATAAAAATCTAATTTTTTAAACCAGCAAGAAGACTTAATGAGTTCAGGGCTATGTTTGGCAGACGCAACCATCGTGCTTCTGGTTCCAAAACTGTTGGGGACACTTCTTGCAGGGTGCATTTTCGTCAGTTTTAAGCCCTCCTCTCTAATGCACAATCTGTGTTTCCGACCCTGTGTTTGATAACACACACTGGAACTTATCTCACGTGGCTTGCCTGCTTATATGAATTTTAAAAATACTTAACTATGGGTATTATTTGCAGAGCTGGTTACAGAGTAGAAAAGCATTAAAGTATGCTAGGTAGAACAGAAGAATATATACAGGTGTAAAGGAAAGAAAATAAATAATGATTATGAGAAGGTTGCTTTTTTTTGAAAGAAATTCAGATGTTTTATTTACATTTGTTGTTGTTAATCATTATTTAGTGTGTCGCAGCTGGTCTTGAGTCCTTAGCATAGATACATACATACTTAAGTGCCGCAGGGCTGAAAGCTGCATTGGATATTACTGTATTCTCTTGTTTTCAGCCAGTAAAAAAAGATAACAATCTCTTTTCTATTATTTATTTAATGGTTGTTCTTAAATATTATTATTTATTAATAATTTTGAACTATAATCATAGTAATAAAAAGCTCATAAAATTATGAAACATAGCACTGTAACCTTTGGGAGATGGGCAATCGCAGTTACAGTGTTTAGCATTCATGAGAAATACCGTTGTTTGGAATAAATGTCAGTACAGACAATATAATAGTAGTAGCCAAAATGCCTAGCACTCAGAATGCCAGTGCTCCCCTCTGTGCAGGATGCTGATTTAAGATTTGCCAATGCTTGGCTTCATGTGTGAACTTTCTTACCAAAAATGGGCCATGTGGAAGAGGATGTTTACTCTTGCTTGAGATATTACCTCTGGGAAAGTAGAGAAGAAAAAGAATGGCCTAGCTGAGTCAGGTCTGATAGTGAAGTGGAAGAAAATGATGGAGGGTGTCTTATTCGGAGCTTTCTCACAAATGCATGTATTAAAACCCAACAGCAACAACAATAAAAAAAGAGGGGGAGACTGGACCAAAAACAGAGGGAGCAATGGAAGAGGGAATAGTATTGGGCTTTGCATTTGAATTCTGCTATCGTCAGGACTCATAAGAAGTATATCCTTGGTCATTAACTTTTACGGAGTGCTGGTTTCCCTTTTGGCTTCCAGAAGTCTCTCAGCCCTGCAGGGAGGGCTGTCTTTCTGCACACAGCTAAGCCAAGTAGTTGCTCGGTGTCATCCTCAAGTACAACATTTTCTCACAACCAACCTCTCACTGTCTACCTAATAGCTTTGAGACAGCCTCAGTCTGTTGGACTGAATGACCACTAATGACCCAACTGTTCTTAGGAAGACATGGCATGTTTTTCTGCCAAGACTTAAAATGTTTCTGTTATGTTTAGTACTCATTGGGCCTATGATGCAGTGTAAAGCCAGCACAAAGCAGCCAGGTGTTCTCAAAGCCATCTTTCTTTCCCCACCTTGTGCACGTAGCCTCTTCATTCACTGTAAATTACATGAATCTTGTGTCTACAGCACTGAAAAGTGCAAGCCAGGGCTGATGGTGATCTCTATGGCCATTTTGAACACAGTTTTCAGCAAATAAAATGGTTCTGAAATGAGAAAACTTCTACTATTGCATGTTAGGTCTTTTCTGACTTTTTACAGGAGAGCACAGATGGGTCTGGAGACTCAGGTGCAGTAGTATAAATCACAACTTCTTTGACAACTTCACAATTATTTCACAATTCACAACTTATTGAGTATACAGTCTAAAGTATCAAACCAAAAAAAAGGTTCATGATATGTGCTATTTAAGTATACAGGAAGAGAAAAGGATATCCCTGTAAACTGTACAGAAGGGTTTGCAGCACCTCTTCTAAGTGTCTAAGGCACAGAGAAACAAAATGACATGTCGACAGCAGTCAAAGGACTCAATAAAAAAAAACACTAAAAAACCCCAGAAAATGGCAGTCATCTGATAACCGGCAGAGAGAATGTGGATCCGTGTGGGGGACCTTCTGTATTATCACAAACTGGTCGTGCAAGGGAGTATCCAAGGAAGGCAGATGTTCCTAGAAAGGAAGTCTGGGATTGTTCAAAATACCCGTATATCCTTAAAAGAAAAGACTTTTAGAAAATCACCAGACCTTTTCTTTTCTTTCTTTTGGTTGCATCAGGAGGTTTAAATTCCCATTGGATGGCAACCAATATGACAATTGGTAGAAAGAGAAGAGAAGTTGAAAATACAGAAGCCATCCTTATGACTAGCGTGCACAGAGGTATTTCTAGTATTCAGCAATTAAATGTGGAACTTTAACTTAACAATTTTCTCTCAGCAAAATGAAATTTTTTTTTATCAAACATTGTAAAGAAACATGGATTAAAAAATAGGTTGAACAAATATACAGATGAATTTATAAAATGGTATTTTTTACTTAAGTGTTTGCTCTAGAAAAAACTAGGAGAAATAAGAGAAGGATGTGTTTTCACTGTATGGAAATAAAATAACACCCATGGAAGAGATTAGGTTTTTAAAGATTTAAATAAACGTTGTCTCTCACATGTTTCTCTTTTTTTTAAACACTTTAATTAGGTATTCTTTTTCAGTTTCTCCTTCAAGAATAAATAAAAAAAGTATCCCTTTTTAAGACAGCACTATTTTTACATCTTGAGTGCTAAATTTGCTCTGTAGCCTGAATGCTAAATCTCTACACTAAAAATCAAAATTTGTTTTGGGTTTTATGAATTCAAGAAATAAGTAGAAAAAACCATAGTGCACTAAGATTTAAATGAACTAAAAAATATTCCCAGTGTTACATTACATGAAGCTTTCTGCAATAGTTAAGACATAATATGAACCAATTTGTACTCATTCTGCACCATTTGAGTGTGTCATTTCTGTGTCCCCTTATTACTAGGTGTCACTATATGTGACCAGCACATCATCCTCACTTTCCTCCTTTACTACTGCCAGGCCACTGTATCTATGTTTGTATGTAATAGAGCAATGTATGAAATGCACCAGTAAGTGTAAAAACACCTCTCTTTCTAAGAAGACGTTTCTCCAGGCTATATCAGACTGATTCCTAGAAAGGAAGACGTTTATCTCATGCCTCTGCTGAAGACCTCAAACTCAATGGCCCTTTCTGGAAAGGGGGGTTCTTCTGTCACCCTCTTCACCAGGAAACTCAGCACCTTGGTTTTTTCTCTTTGCAACACTCTCCTCACACAGAGGATAAGCTGCCCAGACACTTGCTGTCAAGGAGCAGCAACCACAAAAGTGCTTCTCTGAGAAATCTGGCAATAGATTTTTTGAAGGGAGAAGGAATTCAGTGATGCTCATAATCCTCCTGTAGCAGGGAGAAGCTGGTATTTTGGTTAACATTCCCTTTTGATATGAACTTTTTCCCTCTCCTATGTCAGGGGGATTGTTTACATATAACAAGGAAAAAATCCTATTTCCACATCTCAAAAAAAAAATAAATTTTTTTTTGCCTTTGTGGGCCATCAGAGCTGAAAATAAACCAAGCTGGCTTCCTTTGGGGATTTATTGAATTCAAGTGCCCGTGACTCATTCCATGATTGCAAAAAAAAAAGAATACCTTTCAAATTTGCCACATGAGAGACTGAAATAGGGTTCTCAATGCTGCTGTATGGCAGGAGAGAGGAAGAAAGAAAAGACTATATCAACTCTAGTACAAAACATGGCTCTGTTTTACTCCCCTAGCCTTCAGTGGCCACTGGAGTCAATTGAAACAGGTTTTTAAAAAATAGTATCTGCTTTAAAGAGGAAGAATTTGAAATTAGCTGTGCATGCACTTCACAAGGCTCATCATCAGGAAGAAAATGAATGCTTTATGTGCTGAGTGTAGTGGATGCAGAAACAAAGATGCTATTAGTAGCTGTTATTTGGAATACATATGGAAAGAACAAAATGTATGGTGAAACTCTTTCGTGCTGATTCTGGTGAGGATGGAAGAGAAAGAGCTTTGGTGCAAGGAGAGTAGAGATTGAATATTATACTGGGAGCATTTCCAAATGAAACAGCAAGAAGTTCTTAGAAACAAGGAGTACTCTGAACACCACATCCTATCCTGCCCTGCCCTCCCTGAACCAGCCACTGAAGAATTAATGCTGCTTCTCCACTCCCAGAGTAGGAAATTTAGCATAAAAGGTGGCAGCTGTGCCAGGGAGTAGGCCCTCTTTAAATACAGTTTTCTCCAGGCAAAGTGCCCCTATATGAGATGGAAATGGTGTCCAAGGGAGCTGGGGCTATGCTTGGTTTCAGGCTTTGCTTCTTGCACACCTTCACATCTCTTCTTCTTAGCAGTTACACAAATATCTGTTTTGTTTGCTGCAGTTGGTAAAACCTGAATCTCTTCTTCTGACTGAGGACTTGTTGCAATGGTGCTTTTCAGCTGCTTGTAAGCTGTGTATGAAATCTGTAAGTACCTCAAAATTTTCCAAAGCTTTGCAAATAGTAGGTGGGACACTGCAACAATTCTGTTAGACTGAAGATACTAGAAATGCCGAGAGAATTATAAGAGCGTGACAGAGAGCTGCAGTTTGAAAAGGGAACAAACAAGGGAATAAGAGTAATGTATTTGAATATGAGACAGCCCATACTCTGCAACGGGCGGAGAGATGCCTGATGAGCAAGGCCTGAGCTTTCTCTTGTGAATATATCTGTAGTTGCTTACCTGCGCGTGAGGTGGTCCCAGTACAAATTTCTAGCAGGCAGGCAGCTAAGTCTAAAAAGCAATGCACCAGTAAAAAAGATGATGCAGATGAAGGCTGCTTACTTACAGTCCTTGTTCAACCTGTCTGTCTTCATTCATTGCAGCAGGAGACACCTTATGGGGAAACCAGATGTTGCTAAGCGGGGAGAGGGAAATACAAAATTGAGGGTATCAGACTTTAAGAGAAAGGATGACTTGAGTTTTATGCACTCCTTAAGCATTTTTGGCTTTCTGGCAGAACTGTGAGGATTGATTACTCAAAAATCAGTTCTTAAGGGAATCAATAAGCAATTAGTAGCATCGTGATCCTATGTTTCTCTATTTTATGCCTGCATGCCTCATAGTGCTGACTTCCGCAATGCAGAGTGCAGTGCCCTACCATTCACCACACTGGGCTCAGGGGACCCTGGCCCCAGAGAAGCTGAACTGGGCCAGCGGGGGAAGGTGCTGAATAGTGTCTCTGGCCTGGTCACCTATATGAGAGCCTATGGGTGGCTGCAGTTCAGTAAGTTGCTTTGGGAGCCCACGCAATGTGGGCCACTTCAAAAGAAGTTAAAGTGATTCCTCTTGTGGTATAGTCATGGCTGTGAAGTGGTTTGGCTCTCCTGTGAAGCCTTGGACCTATTCGAAGGAAGTAGGCAGAGAAGGCAGATGGAACATTTATAGAGTAAGAAGAGATGTTAGTGGTAAGGGTTTGAGTTTCTCTTTTTTTGAAGAAAGTGTTCTTGATCTCTAAACTGCTGTGCTTGGGGTTGGGGGGAGATGGCAGAAATTGCTTTCTGCTCCTTCTCTAGAAAGCATATAGAGGAACAGGAAAGGAGACATGAACAGGGAGCCAGATCCTCTGTCTAGTGAAGCTGATAGTATCTATGATTGTGGATATCATCTCTAAAAGATGGGCCCAAGGGAGATGGGAAGGACTGGAAGAAAAAAGGAAGAGATGCTAGAACTGATGTCTCTTCTTTCTTGCTCCAGCCTAGTCACTGAATCAACTGAATATCTTATATTTAACTGTACCTCTTCTCCTGTCTTTTGATTTTGAAAAATTCACCTCTAATAGACAACGGGATACAGTTTACTACTAGTTAGTCCAATGGGATGATTCCTTCAAGAAATCTGATCTCTCACATGTCCATCCTCATTGAGCCCAGCATCATTGGGTAAAGCATATTCCCCAGAAGGCAGACTGGCATTTATCTGGAGACATTAGATGTCCACTAATTCTCTAAGTATTTTCTTTTCCAACTTAAATAGTATCTATAGAATCTGCTACATAAGATTCTACATATCTGGTGTTAAAAAGAAATCACAATTTCTATAGATTTCAGAGTAAAATGCCAAGCAGTCATTGTGAAGCGAATACTGAAAAAATAATTAAATTAAATTAAAATTCAGGTCTAGCTTTTTCCATGCTTGTTTCAAAGTCTGTTGTCATAGCTACTGCAGTATAAGCTGGCTCAGTATGTTCACTTTCTCTTTAAAGACACATTCACTTTTTTAAGAAAATTGAAGTAACTGAGCAAATATCTGTGGGGGAAAAAAAAAAAAATCAAAGTTGTCCTTTGTGCGTCCATAAAGTTATCATGAGCTTTTATTTGGATGAGGGATATTCAGCCTTTATCAGCTAGGATCTATTTATTCCTCAAGGCCAGAGAGCCAGAAAATAATTAGATGCTTATTAAAGTACACTATAGTGCAAAACAGTTGCAAGCTTCAAAAGGGTAAAAAATTCAGCATGGCTATTTTTCCTCAGTCTCAGTTGTTAACATGACTTATCTAAACACATGATGGTCTCAAACTTTTGACTTCCAGAAGCAACATAACACTTCTATTTCTGGTCTCAGGAGGGACTCAAAGTTTAGATGTCTCTAAAAATATTAACCTTTTACATTTGGCTTAAAGTTTTGATAAATATCTGGGATTACTTTGCTCTTTCTTTGTATTGCTTATCCTACAATCTCATTCTTTTACTCTGAAATATCTCTACAATTAATTCTTGTATCACATTATTGGAATTTCTTGAGAAGTCAATTTAGATGAAACATTTTGCTTAGGTAAAAGTGTGGTTTTGAGGTTAGACTGGAAGTTGGAAGTTAATTATTATTTTGTTGCAGGCCAAGCATAATTTATCTCTGTCACATCTATCTAGATCAATATGGGTGCCTGGCCTGTGAGCGCTCTCCTCTATCGTACGTCTCTTGTGGTTTTCTCCCTCTGCATGACTTGGGCTGTCTTCAGCAAGTTTCTTCTCAGCTTAGCATAATAGCTGTTATGGACTTTGCCCCTTAGCTGAGCTGTATCCTGTTTTACTACATTTGGGGAACTCTCTCTGGTCAAGAATTGCTTTATATCCACAATATGTCAAATAACAGGTACTGGCAAATATTTTCTCTATCATTCCTGTAATGATCTGACAGATGGGTGTCTTATCTCAAGAAAATACCAAAAAAGAAATGTCTTGCTGTGCAGATAGGAAATATCTCTAAAACCCATGTGTCATCCACAAGCTGATAACATATGCCATTTCTCCTTTGCCAGTGGCAAGCAGTTTTTTCCTTGCCCAGTGTTTTTGAACTATAATGGGGACACTTTGAATCACATTTTTGTTAGATTTTAGATGTTCCTAAATCCATAATTTTATATGTTTTTTTTCCAGCAGTCTGCAGTCCTGATAGTAATTTTCTTCCTTTACAGGGAAACTTGTTTTTCGTAAAGCTGACTGAGAAATAAGGAGGAATGGAATGGGGTGTTAATCAGTTTCAAGACAATTTTCTAGAACTTCCCACTAGGCAATTCTCTGACAAGAGACAAAACAATGGTGGTGCAAAATGCTTGAGCATGCAGATAATGCTGAACATATGAGAAATCACATACCGAAGCTGAAATCCATGCTGTATTTAGCTTTATACTCTTTCAACACAGTTATTTTAAGTTGTTTGCTGTCCATAGGCTCACTCGCTGGCTTAGAGAGATATACATATATATATATATATATATATATATTTCACTGGATCTGGACCTAATTAAGCAAATTCAATCTGGTTTTGCCCCTGGCTTTTCTGGCCTATAGTGATGTGGTAATTCACGTGGATTACATCTTCCCAATTTTTAGTCATTTCTGAAATGTGTAGTCTTTCAAGGCATGTAGAATGGTTCTTCACATGATCTACAAAGACATAAATTAATGGTTAATACAGCATTTTACGTATGACAATAATTTCATGCTGCATATTACCAGTTATGAAATAATGAAATAACAGTCTACAAGTGAAAGTTCTTCGAATTTCTCAATTATAATGTTCTCATGTTCTGGGGCTTGGTCTTCCTTAAGCACAATCTGAGAAATACCCGGTTGGTTAACGGCCTAGGCTACACTGCTGCTAATTCGTTTCTCCAGTACAGTCTCTTGTATAAAGGCTAAATACGCCCTGTTTTTCAATATTTTAACTTTAAAAGAAGGAAGATTCCTATGAAAATAGGAATAAGCATGGTTTGGTTTGTGTGTTTTGATGTAAAGGTTGGTTGCTAAAATGCTTAATGAACAAGTTTTAAGAGAATTGTGTGCTGTAATGGGTCTGGGAGGTGTCAATATGCAAATGCATATATCATAGAATCATTTAGGTTGGAAAAGACCTTTAAGATCATCTAGTCCAACTATTGACCCTACTCTACCAGGTCTGCCACTAAACCACGTCTCCAAGCTCCACATCTACACGACTTTCAAACACATCTAGGGCTGGTGACTCAACCAGCTCCCTGGGCAGCCTGTTATGTAGGCATGCAAACACCCACTGATGTCAAAGTGAAATTTTGTAGCAAAATCAGGTGTTTTTTTCAAACCGTCAACGTTTTAAGGACACTGAGCCATATTTTGATGTAAAAGCTAAAAATTCTTCACGTACGCCTGCTCTTTCTTCCTCCTAGACATTTTTGTGCCTAGCATAGTGGGAATGGAATGGTTTCTCGTACATCTGGCTGCTTGAGGTGTGGGCAGGGAGACAGGTTTAACAGCTCACATCCCCTCCCCCCCCCTCCATTCCTCATTAAGTAACATCTCCTTAGTATTTAAAGAGCTGTATCAACTTTTTCTGAGCCCCCTTTGGCTGGGTGGGAGGCTTTCATGGCAGACTTAGCCGTATTGTGACCGAGAGGCCATGCTGCACTCTCGGGAGGACAGGGCTAATGGAAGTCCAGCCAACTCAGAGGGCAGCTTGATGTAAAACACTTGTACAGCACAAAATGCTTTCACAGCACTATGTCAGAAAGCATCACCTGCAAAGAGGGCTCTAGAAGTATGTGCTTTACTGGTGCAGGATGACACTGGAAAAAAGACAACTGTGCACCAGGGGCCCTCAGGCGCAATGCAACCAGACTCTTTTGTTTCTGCAAACAAGCAGGTCCAGGCTACAGTCAGCACTACTGGTGCATTATAACTGTCTTAATTTAGCATGTCATACTAACTCACACTTCACAAAAACTAATTTCACTGACAAAGCTTTGAAATCAACTGTAATGAGGAATTTTGCTTGTCAGCTGTCTTTGCGTTGCTATGAAGTTAATATTACCAGATCAAAAATCACTGCCAGGTAGATGTTCAGATCTGGAAATACAAAATTTGGATCTATCTCCCTTTTCTTTTTCTAAGGAGTAATGCCAATCATCCCATGTTGCCTCTCTGCAATGGCTCTTAAGAAGTTTTATACCAGCCACCTCCCAGCACTCCTGAGTGATGGGTTGGTCCATGAGGTGAAGAAACCTCTCTTGGGAAAAAAGATCTTACTGATGATATCAGGTTAGATTTCTGTTAGGTTAGCTTTGCCTTCTGCTACAAAATGAGATGGCCAGGAAAAGCTTGGGCTGTAGCATTATGGCCAATATGTTGCTCAAACTTTCCTTCAAGCAAAGTATAGTTGCTACAATAACTTCCATGTTCAGTTTGATTTAGTAGCACTAAGACTATTTGACTTTATGAGAACAGATGAGTAATCTGGAGTAGATTTGGAAGGTACAAGAAAAAGCTGTCTCTGCTAGTAACCAAATCAGATAAAATGTGATACATTTGATGTGTTAGACGCTTCCTCGAGTCCTGGCAAAGAGTCCAGGCAGTTGTACTATATTTCTCTACTCAGATCTGTAGATATTGAAGGTTTTGGGTTATATTTGATCTTTCAGTTGCTTTAAAAAAATAATCTACCTCCTTGTGAACATGACTTTTTTTGGTAGCGAATAACAAGCCAGCTCCATTCTTGCTTTGCAAGCTCGTTTATGGTATACCATTCATGAAGGAAAGTTCTCAGGCAGTTGACCCAGGCAGGAGGTGGGAGGAGTTTCTAAAAAAACATAAAGGAGCAAGAAAGAGGAACAAAAATTTAAAACTC
Source organism: Burhinus bistriatus (assembly GCA_013397275.1). NCBI lineage: Eukaryota > Metazoa > Chordata > Aves > Charadriiformes > Burhinidae > Burhinus > Burhinus bistriatus. The sequence goes on from VYXH01010797.1 coordinate 111,574, forward strand.
TTTTGTAAAGATCCAGTTAAACCTGGAAAAATCATGGACTTAGCCAAGTTGCAAGAAGGGAGTTCCAGCAGCAGCGCAACAGAGACACGTTGTCCAGGAGTGAGTCAACTGTCTAGGAAAAAACACTGACAGTACCAGGGAAAATTTATCCTAGTTATTACTTTCGTTTGAAGAATATAATGAATTTTTTTCTATCCTTTGTTTCATGCATTGTTTATAATTCAGTTACTTATCATGCGCTTTGGTTTTTTTCTAAATCTCTTCTGGACATACAATCCAATATTTTGGTTTTTGAACATGGCAGCTTCTGCCATGTTCCCATTTCTCAGGCATATTATCTCTGAACTTCATTTCACTGTTCTTCCAGCAATCAATTACATGTATAGCTTTACCACTCTGCTTGCCTCACTTCTTGAACCTGTGTAGTGTCTCTGTATAACAGTATGAATGTTTAGAATCCTAGTCATGACCCTATGGCCTATAAAGTATGCCACATCTCATTTGTCTATTCAGAACTGGGTTTTGACCCATTTTTAGTGCTTTCCATCACAAGTATATGCTGCTTCTCCTTCTGCCATCTTTTTCTCCAAAGTTTTACTGCAAGAACGTTGCCTGCTTTCCTGCCCTTCAGGTTTGAGGGCTGTGTTAGCCGCTCTGAAGGCCAGGACAGGTCTTCCCTACAGCTGCCTTCAGTCAAGCAGCTCTCATGCTTCTTGCATCCTGCTTGTGAGTTGCAGTTTTCCTGTGTTCGCTACTAGTCTCTCAGATTTACAGTAAAAGACTGAAAAAAGCTGAAAAGATGAAAATATGTTACCTGATGTGATGGAAGTTTGTGCTTCAGCCAGCTCCCTGCTTCCTGCATGCATAAGCCACACCAGCTCAAACATAACCAAAATCACTACTTCTGAAAAAGTGAAGCTTTCTCAAATCAACCTGTTTACATTACAGTTCAGCGCCTTAATGTGAGATCATATTTCTGTTTTGGAACTTTCATGATGAAGAGATTCAAAACAAAGTATCTTCATGCGATTAGCTGTAACTGGGTTTTTATAGGCAGTTGTGCTCTCTTTTGGTGGGCAGGGGAAAGGTGAAAAATTAAGTTTGTTAGACATGTCAGTGGTGAATCCGCTGGTAGTTTAATAGTATTAGTCACCATGAAGGTGGTTAAAGATGGATATTTGCAAAGTATAACTCAGACTTTCTGGTTGGTCAGTGAAAAGAGGCTCAGCTTTTATCTGAGGTGTTCTGAATCACCACTTGGCAAACATCCCTGATAACACAGGGAGTCTAGACTGGTAGTTTGGGTACCTAAGTTAAACAGTAACAGCTCAGCAAGTGCTTACTGATATTTTCAGCAATAAAATATATTTGGGTGCTTTATGTGGGATATTTTTTAGATAAAGTGATTCATTGTGTCATAGCAATATCTTAGCAGGTGCTCATCAATTTTAAGAGATACTGCTCACCTTCTTAGTATTTTGGATGGTTGTTTCCCATAAATTCAAATTCTCTTTCTAAATTATGTGTCCCAACCTTTTCTTTTTAATCCTTTAATATTTTATCAAGGCATTGTGTTTTTTGACCTTGTGCATCCATTAAATACTGGGAGTGATCAGTATATATGGGAATTAGTCACCTACTGTGATCCCTGCAGAAGTATAAAACAGTCATTCTGTACCAACAACAGAATCATTGTTCATGTCTTTGTTTCATCTGCATGTGTAAGCACACTTTCTATTTTTTTTGTTTTTTAAATACAGCAGAGGTGCTTCACCTGTAATTTAGCAAAAACCATCTGTGAAACAGAAAAATCATCTCTCTGTATCCCCAAGCTAGTTTCTCTTCAGAAGCTCACATTAGAAGATACCCAAGGGTAGTGACTGCAGACACGACCTAATAAACCATCACAATGACATAAAGTCAATAGCACATTACTCAGGTGTGTCTTAGTCCCTGTAAAGGTATATTGCTTCTTTAAGAGATATAAAGGTTTAACAGCTTGGTCACTCGCTAGATATGCAGTGAGCAGCACAGATGAAACAGAAATGTTTCAGAAGGTTGTAATAAAATCCATCTTAGATCATCCTATCTTCTGTTAATCTCTATTGCTCGCAGGTACCCGCATCAAAATAGTGTTGTATGAGAAGGAAAAATAGACTGTGGCATTCATGTAAATCAGGCAAAGAAGCTTAGCCAGTGGATTTTTAACCAAAAGCACTGCAGAGAACAGAGGTATGCAGGAGGGCACTAACTGGCCCCATCCTGAGGGAGGTGGGTATGCTCTCGAAGAAATCTGCTTAGTGTCTAAAAGTTTCTGGAAGTGAGGAAAAGGGCAGATACAGGACATGAGTGCTTTGTGGAAGTCTCATGTGAACAGGCAGGAGAAATCTAGATAGGTTGTTAATTATGTAAGCTTATTTTTTCCAAAGAATAACAGCTTCATAGAAAATAAACTTTCCTCTGGAAGCAGTGAGGGAATATCAGAGACGATCAGTAAGTATATAACCATGAAAAAATGTCTTTTGCAGGCAGAATTGGTATACTGAGGAATGGGATTGTAGTGGGCGATTTAACATTAAGAAAAAGTCATCAGAACAGCTGAAGAATGGTGGGGGTGAGGGGGTGGTGGTGGAACAGAAGAGATCTAAGTTCCCATTAGAACCAGTTCAGACATATCTGATAAATGGGAAGTACAATCAAGGATCACATGTATGCATCAACACCTGACTATCACCTGCACAAAGCTCCCAGGAAGGACCTAGTCATCACCCTGTCACAGCAGGCATGACCTGTGGCACAGGCAGCAGGAAGAGCGACCTGCAAATGGGAAACCAGTCAAACTTCAGTGCAAACCACTGCTTCTAGGGGAGCGGGAAAAGCAGGCTGTGGTGTTCAGGCGAACTCAGGCAGCTATAGGGGAGGAGTTCATTTTGACTATAGCGCAAAATGAGGAATAAAAGGAATGTTGTTTTTCTAACTGATCTATAAAGTTCTTAGCTGGTGTCAAGACAAAAGTAAACAAATATCTGTTTTGCAGATGTGGTAGAGAAGCTGTTTCCTCAGCATAGCAGGGAACTGCACTGGTAAGCACAAAAGATGATGTTACCAACTAGGTGCTATGTGGCATATGCATCACAAAAAAGGCAGCGAGGCAAAAAGGAGATATGATTTTTCTAGATGTGTATGTTTAGGCTAGTCTACTTGGCCACTGCAAAAGCTCCAAGCACAAAACTTGGTAAGAATAAGGCCCAAAGTGAAGGAGGATAATGAAGGAATTTTTGTGAGGTGATGTGTGGCTATTTTAAGAAATTAGACAGATGTGATCCAGACCTGTGAAAATCTTCAGAAGTGGATAAATTCTGTCAATTCAGTATTTTCAAAGAAACAGAAGGTATTTACAAAAGTATTAAAATATGTATATATACTGCAGCCTTGGACAGATAACTGGGAGTCTGTTTCATTTAGTTCAATTGGATGAAAAGGGAAAAGAAGTTATTGCTTTCAAAACTCCATTTGGAAGATGACGTTTCAAGAGAACATCTTCTGCTGTTTCTTCAGCACAAGAGATATTCCAGAAATCATACCACATCATTTTTGCATATGACAGGATCTGAAAGAAGCACAAGACAAAGCTAATCGCATGGGTGCCGATGAAGGGAAGTGGAATGTTAAAATGAAATGCAGACCAATGAAATTGGTACTGACAATATGAAATACTTGTGTCACATCTTGGAAACAGGAGTAATTGGACTAGATTGGAACAAACTGAGAGTAAAGCAATTCAAAGCAACAGTTCTTTCTACCTGTTCTTTCTGACCTTTGGAAATTAAGTTAGGAACAATTAGACACCATTGTTATTACTCTAGATAAGTAGAAATCATAGCACTTTTATAATACATTGAAGAGAAGGGGGGGTATCATTAAGGAGTAACTGGGACACAGAGAAGACGACTTTCTGAAGAAAACTAAAGTTGGAAAACAAAATGCTAAAAATCAATGTTTCGGAAGCAGCAGCTGCAGAAGCATTCTTGTAAGAAAACTCTCTGGTGGCACTTGGCTCAAGAGTGCAGATGTCAGCTCTGCTGTCCTTAGCTCTTGTCACTGTATGTCAGAAAGGTGTCAGAGTTGCAGGGGGAGTGTGTATTATGTAGCTGTATAGTTAAAATATATCACAAAACTCACAAAAAAAAACCTTCTCAACATAGCACCAGCTTTTACATTGCTGAGATTCCTGTGTTTGATCTTGATGCCACAAAGGTGAAGCCTAAGGTGCAATATTGTCCTGAAAAGAATTTTCAGTAGCAGATCTGTTTCTGCACTGTTGTTTCAGAGATTGAAATAAAACAAACAAGAAAAAAAGATAAAATGTGGAAGACTCAAAGGAACAAGTGAATGAGATACAATAACTGTTTTGTATAAAGAAATAGCAAAAGAAATGGGCAAGTATTTATATAATTGCCCTGAAAGCAGCAATGCAGGCAAGATTCTCTAGTCAGGCCAAGGTAATATTCACCAGCTGCAGTACAGTTTTCATCATGGCTAGTGGATCTGTATGTGCCCCTGAAAAAACTTCAGTGGTTCAGTTCAGCCTATGGGCTAGCAGAAAAATAATCCCATGGCCCAGTAAAGCAGGTCTTGAACAAGGCTAGAGGAGATGTTCAAAACCTTCCCTTGGTTTTGCAGAGCATTCAAACCTCACCTGCGCAGTCACAATTTCACCCATGTGTCTTGAGCATGATGCTGAAATCAATAACATCTGCCAGCATCTCTCCTGATTCCCAGCATTATCAATCATGGCAAAATGAAAGCTGGTTGGAGAGAGGAAGGTAGTAAAGATTCTGGTGTAATAAAATGCCACAACTCTGAAATCTTTGAAAAGAAACTTCATAACAGAGCTGGGAAGCTGATGTAGCTGGAGTTCAGTAACCAAGGGGTTGAGTTCATGTGAAGTTAGGGAATAGGCATCTATCTAAGTGACGTGTCAGACACCTGAGGATTGCTCTTATTAGTGCAGCCACACCTGATGATAAAAATACTGGCCTGAGGTGCTGAAACAGCCAGTGAAAAGAGCACTTGCTGCGATCCCAAGAAACCATTAACAACCACCTACCGCGCAGAGAGAAGACACTACGCAATTACAGCTGCCACTGCATGATCCTCAGATGCCACTAATGGCCGTGTGCCCAGGCACAAGCAGCAATGCTCCCTGCATGGTCTTGCCCAAAGAGTGAAAGCCTTGTGATACTTCTGCATAAGATTAATATGCAGCTTCATTAGTAATGACATCTCCTACCTGCCTGTGTGCCAAGAGTGGATATACCATACTTAAGCCCACTGTGATAACCTCAACTTAATGTAATCAGGTCCTTGCTTTTCTGTCTCGGGTTTAGATGAGCCTTGTTATGTTTGGTAGTCTGGCATCAGCTCACTAACTGTGTTTAAGAACCCTATGAGTTCCCAAACAGCTGCTTTTTTTTTTTTTTAAAAGCTAATCCTCCCCAGCAGACAACAATGGTGGCTTCCATGGGAGGGAGAAGATTCACGGCCTAAAACATGCTGCGCTTCATTTGCTAGCAAGCTTTGTTGCATTGAGTGTTCTTCCCAGTGACATGTAAACTCCTGGAAAGCACTTCTGCAGTGATTTAAAGTCACTATAAGTTTGCAGGGCAAATTTGGTAAAATGAGAAGTAAATGAAATAGTCATAATAATGAAGCAACCATAGCAATCAGAATGGTGAAGATGCTATTACTGGAAAGGGTAAGAAAATACAGTTTTTTAAAAAGGACAAGAAATTCTGTTCAGAAGGTGGTTGCATATGTCAATGTTTGTCTGATATTTTGGAGGACATGTAATATAGTTTTTAAGTAGTGATGTCTAGGAAATCAAGTACTGTCATTAGGGATAGTTTTATGAGGTAGGGGGTGAAAAGTAGATAGGAATCAAGAATTATAAGAATCTAGGTATTTCTAAGATCTTAGGGCTTCCGTTAATGAGCTTATGAATACTTATTGATAGCCTGATAGATAAAATGAAAATTTACTAGCTGCACCATAGGCAAATTTAATTTGAAAGATCTACCTCCTCCTTCTCTCCTGCAGGCTTTCATTTACACATCCTGAAACCAGCTCTCCCACCCCATAAGAAAACAAGTAAATAAAAGGGCTTTCCACATAAGCAGAACCTGTAAGGGGGGGTATTGCCAGAAGTAGCTGCATGTAAAGGGGGACAGGGGCAACCTTTAGAAACAGGAGTCCTCTTCTTTGAGGCTGGCTGCATGGAGACAAGGACTTCCAAGTGCTTCTTCCCTTGTGCTTGGCCAGCTCATGCTGAGAGGTTCAAAAACAAGGTTTAAAGGAGAAGGGAACTGTTGAGAAGTTAGTGGGGAAGTGGTTAATGGTGGCTGGCTGTGCTGCAAGTGCCGTAATCAAACAAGGAGAGGGGCTGAGAGGTGGCAGCTAGACCCAGTGGAGAGAGATAAGACCTCGACTGTTGAAGCATGTTAAACTTGTAGACTTAGGATATCTCTACACTGTGATCAGTTGCTTCTGTTTTTGTTCATAATGAGCTAACCTGCTGTGATATGTCAGACTCTTACTGTCTTTTTCCTTGCCTGGCCTTTGAAGAGAGGGATGATCACCTACTAAAACACCTCTGAACACAGGAGTCCCTATTTTCAAGTTAGAGCCTACAAAATTTTCCAGGCCGTGTGCTCTGTAAACAGCAAGGTGGTTTGGGCATGGAAATGAAGGAACCTGTGGCACGCACAGCAGTGGACTGCAATTCTGACTTTGAGTAAAAGTGTTACAGGTTGATTTTTGTCTTTTCGCTGTACCTAACATACTTATTTTATCCTCATATTTATTTCAACTTCTCCATTCTCCTGTTAAAAAAAATCATTTGTTGTCTCAGTTGTAGCTCTGTAACTACCAACTAGCCAAAGCCACAGGAGTTTGCTTCCTTCAGTGTCTGCTTCTAACCAGTCCATGTTGTGTATCTGAGCTGTTGCATGGCACAGGAACAGTTACCTGTTTTGTGTTGGGTTTTTTTAAGCTCTAATATTTTCTCTCCAAGCTATGCATAATATCGGTGGCAACCAACCGGACGATCATAACTGTAGTTTCAAATATCAATAAGCGCCCTATTAAGAACAGTTGTTTGTAATGTCCAAGTCCATGTGTTCTGAGATCCAGGACAGATGAGCCTTTAGGCAACAATGTTAAGGTGATTCTGTTGGTTTCATTTCTATCATTTCTCAAGGCTCAGTTGTCTTAGTTTTGTGTGGTTTTTTGTGGGTTTTTTTTTTTTTAGTTTTCCCTAGCTAGGGTTTTCTGACTTTCAGCTCATCACCTGCACGTGCCTCCCTTCTGAGATATCTTTTGTTAGGTGTTTTGTGGGGTAGTGATGGCAGAACTCTCTCACGAGATGTCATAAGTACTTTCAACCATTGTTTCCCCTTAGAATCCCCCATGGCATTGGTTTTATTAAGTCTCTTGGCTAGTGATGTTATTCACAACACAGGCTATTCCCATTTCTGCAGATCCTGACTTTCAGCTTTGCAGGTGACTCCTTGGCAAACTACAATCTCTTCATAAAGACATAATTCTGAGTCCTGTGCTTATGGCTGAAAATAATGTTCTGTTTCAGTCCAAAAGCACAGACAAGTTTCTTATTAGGGAATTGTGTAGGTTCTCAAATTCGTAAGATGGGTTTTTGAACTTCAAAAATCCTTCCTGTTTTTTTTTAACCTTTACTAAACTAACAATACGATTAAAAGAAGAAAAAACAAACTCGCTTGTCTCCTTTACCTTCACAGAGTCAGTTGTCCTCAAAGTATGCCCGTGCAATATTATGTTAGGCTCCTAAACGCTATACAAGTCCAATCCTTCAATGTACATGTTCCTTTTCACTGCCATGAAGTCTACTCTTCAGACCCTGTTAGAAATCTTTAACGTTCTCTAGTCACTGTTCTCATTGTTGAAGGGTTTGTCTTTTTTTTTCTCCAGCTTTGGCAGAACTGTTAACTGTTCTGAGGTGGGGTTTTTTGTTGATTTGTTTCCATTTGGAGTGCTTTCCTCTGTTACACTTCCAATAATAGAGCCAAAGTGCCTAACAGAGCTCTGCTTCATTCAGTGTCTGATTAGCAATGCATAACATGAACCTCTCTACAGTGAAATAACCATTTCCAGCTGCCTTTTGCCAGAGTCATTTAAAGCACAGTTCTTCTCTACAGCTGGCATGGTGACTTTGGTGAAGTGACAAAGCCAAACCTTAAGGGCTCCCAGTCCCCATAATTCCCTTACAAAGGAAAGCAGCGGTTTTGCTTGGACAACTAAGAGCTAATAGACTTCATGGGAAGCTTATGAGCCCTCCAGCAGTGAATGACCACTCAGACTCGTCTCTTTATGGGTGACCTGAAGTCATTTATCAGCCTAGCATTTCTTTGCAGCTCCTTCACACTGGCACTGATCTCCCTCAGTAACTAAAATGAGCTGATGTCGCTGTCACAAATATCTTCTTACTTGCAGCTTAAAGTCAGCCTAGCAGAATTTAAAAAGAGGTTTTTAAATCCCTGTGAGGAAAGCCTTATTCTCGAAACCGACATCTGAGCACCAAGATTCTCAAACCTGCCACGAACCCAAAGCAGTCAATTTTATCTTAGGTCACCAAAACTTCTTAGGTGCCTCCTCTAGATGCATCATTAACTTCTGATCTTGAGAATAGTTCCTAGACCTTGTAGATCCAAAGTACTGACAAGAATTTGCTTTCTGACAGGGGGGAAAAAAAAACAAAAAAAAATAAAAAATCAGTCATTTCAGCTGCACAGCCAAGGACTGAATACCATCAATATGATTTGCCTTCCAGAAGAAGGGCTGAGACACATTGGCAAGGCAATGTGTGGAGACCTGGCTTGCAGTCTTACAGCTTGGCTTGTACAATGCTTGTAGTGCATGACCACTTTATATTTAGCTCACTCTAATGCTGCCAAATGCTGCTAGTTACATTTTTTTTCTTTCCTCTTTTATTTTTTTAAAGATGTTAATTTGTATATTTGAATTTGTAGTCTGAACACTATCTGATCATACTACAGATTACTTCTTGCATCTTCCCTAATTCATAACCTAGAAAGGATTGGAACCAGTGACTTCAGGCCAACCCTTAGAAAACAACTGTTTTGAAGTAGCGTTTTAACTGGAGTCTTGTGACAAAAAATGCTTTTATTGCTGCAAGAGCTCTTTAGTTAGTGCTCTAGGTTTTATTCTGTCACTTGTCACTGTTTTGTTTCACTCTGGTGGAAAAAAGGAAATGCACATTTTCTTTGTAATGAAATGAGAAGTGACAAACGTCTCAAAAATTATTCAATTACATTATTGTATAACAGCTTAAAATTAATTGACATTCAACAATGTTTACAAAGAATAATATTAACAAGTAAATATTTTTGAATGGCATAATTAATTCCATAAAACTGAAATTTGATGAAAAATCAATAAACAGTAATATGTTGCTGTTTAACAAAATAACTACTCAACCACAATTAGATACACATACGATTAATAATTACTTAGAAAAATATTTCTTCTAGGAAAAGTATGGAAAGCCATGGCATTTTTCCCTCTTCCTATTTCCACTTCCTGAAATATTAATTTCTTACAGTTCTGCATTGAAAGAAGACATATTGAGCTTGGAATCTGCATGCAGTCAAAGGGAAAACCCTGATGGGAAACAAGTACTTGCCATAAATTAGTAGCCTTATGAATATTTGAGTTGGTTGCACTCATGGAGCATCCTGGTGGGTCAGGTCTGCTGTCACTCTCACCATGGCTATACAATTACGTTTCTCCATGACATGGGAGTACTGTGAGAAATGGATCTGGGTTTGCTGGGGGCAGACTTTCTGTACACTGATTATCATTCTGCACATGGAACTAGGGGAAGATTAAAATGAGGATAAAGAATGTTTTCTGTTAAATTATAAGAGGAGCATGCTGTATAAATTGCCCTCCTGTAATTTTCACTGTGTATGTATATAATGAAATAATACACGTTAATCCTCATGAATCAATCAGGAATATGTTAAAAAAGTTTAACTCATTTCTTCCTGCTGTGGGTGGCATTTTTAAAGATTCCAAATACCCCAGACATATTCCTTTAAAGGGGTAAGCGTTGAAAGGATAATAGCTGTGAACTCCACACACTGTCAGAGAGACTATTTTACAGGTTAAGATCCTCCTTTCACCTAAGATCTAAGTAATTTACAAGCAGGACTATTTCTAAAGTCTGAAGGTATTACTGTGTCACCTAAAGCATTGCGAGGACCCAGCAAGGCACACCGTTTAGAAAGACACTTTTCTGTTTTCTATTGTGTAGACAGAAATCTCTGGTTTTAGAATGAGAGATAGATGACCTGAGAAAGCTAGTATTAAGAAATCAGTGTCCAGTTCTCGGGGCTACACATGGGTTGCTGTCTTGGAGCTCCTACACAATTTCATACAACACCAAGACAGTGAGGGTTGCTCCAAAGCTACTCTTGAGCAGCTGGAAACACAGGTTTGTGTCCCAAGAGGATTCAAGAGGGGGTCCAAACTCATCTCATGCTCCATTCTGTGTCACCAAGTGCTCACCAGGCACTACCAGAGATCTGAGATCCCAACAACATCTGTTAACTAGTCCTTCTGTACCATGTTTGGAGAACAGTGATACATAGTTTAAAGAGTAATAGAAAAATGTTAGTAGTTTTCATACATGTGTAATTAATAGAAAATTGATTAAGTAATGAAGGGCTAAAATTCTGTGGAAAGGGATTTGGGTGACACCATGAATCTGAAGTGCAGAACAGCAGAGGTTTTTTCATTGTTACGAGATGCAAGAGCCCTGAGACATAATCTTCCTTTTTCTGAATATTGGATTTTTATTAATAAAGTATTAGTGTGTAGGCAGTCTATTCCTGCCTCCATTGCCATGCCATACCGATTACACAGCAAGTCTAAGGATTGATGTTGTCAGTAAAAGAAACTTTTGCAAGAGGATTGAATATCTTTTGGGCTCACTTTTAACAAACTAGTGGCTACGTTTATAAGTCTCTCTAAGTCTGGCAGATATTTTTACCCTTCTTCCCTAGAGCTACTTACATTGCATCTTCTATATTAGGTAGAGACATGCATAATTCAAGAGACATCATTAGAAAATTGAATATAAACACTTTGGGATAACTGTATTATGAACGCTGGAACTGTTATTGTAACAACATGAAGTTTGGTCTACATATAATGTTACTGGTTTAAACAAGAGAAACAGGCTACCTAACTTTGAGAACTAGTCCGATCACACACTTCCTATGGAACCAGTCAGCCCAACAGCAGTATCGTAGCCTGCTTCTGAAAAACCTTTCCAGGTAATTTTCTAGAGAGGACAAAACAATAACCAGCAATACACAGAATTTCTAGTGTGACTTGTCTTAAAGGGAAAAATGTGTGCGTGCAAGTTTATGCAGCACCCAAGTATGTACTTTTTGGAAGAGGTTTCCTTTGTTAGACATTCCTCCCACCCTTAAAAGCTCTCAGATTAATCCTGATGCAAAATGGGAAAACCTGTAAATTGCCAAAAAAATTTCACGTGATGGGAAACCCATTTCCCATAAATCTTTATCAGGCAAATCTTCTTATCATAGTAGAATGTTACTTTTCATGCCTCTTGACAGGTCCCAGTTTGACAAAGAAAGCTTAGCTTTAAAAAGCATTACTACAAAAAGGAAAACTGTTATTGAGATTCTAATTAACACTTTGACATTGCATTATAGAGCTGGAGGTGTATGAAAGTATTCCCCAGGAGTTTACCACCACTGGGAAAGGTGATTGATTCTGCTACCTGTAGAAAGTAATAGATAACGTATTAAGTAACACAAGGATGGTTTGTTTTGTTCACACTAAGTAAAAGACAAATTTCATCTTCATTTTAATTTTTAGATGAGAGGCAGCACCACAGAGAGGCACAGCTGCAAAGCTCAAACTTCTGCTGCTCCATATTGGGACCCCAATGAAGCAGAACATTAATCTGTACAGCAAACAAATGACTATCATTTACATAATTACATTTAGTCACAACTTATAACATATTCATAAGCGCACGAGTGCGAATGATGCATTTGCTATGTAAGGGATAGAAATAGTGGATCAGCTTGGGTTTTACCAGGATACGAGGAGTAGCAGAAAGAAGTGATTTGCCAACATGTTAGAAAAGTCAGATTGATGACTTAAGTCCAGCCATCAGTTACTTGTCCTTTCTGGTCCTTTTATACAGCTGGGTTTTACTTGTGCAAGTGATTGCAGATTGTGGCTTCTTTTGTGTAAACTTGTGGTCAGACTTACAGTGGCCGTTGGGGAAAATGGCAAAAATTTATCTTTCTCCAGAAATGCTTCCATTAACAACTCGTGATTTACTTGGAAATTAAAGAAAGTGGATAGAAATTAGAGAGGCTTCCAATAAATCTCTCTTGTATCTCTGTTGCTTTTATGACTACCGTTGTTCTACTATGCCAGTGACTAAATAGCAGAGTAAAGCTTCCATAAAGTTTAAGTCCAAGTCCATTTCTTTCCCCCCAGAAGAGTATTAACTAATCATCTTAGGCAACACTTTTATCCCTCCTTGATTATCAATGCTTGCTTCCTCCTCTCTTGCCTTTCTTCTTACTTTTCTTATTTTCACCTTTCCTTTTCTCTTTTACTCTCCTTTTTTCTCTTGATTTTTACAAGTCCAACAGGGAAGCAATCATCCCACCAGCTGCTAAAAGAAACTGTTATGACATTTCCACCAGTTCCATCTCACTCTCCTTGTTTCACATCAATTCCTTTAATTCTGCCATTTTTTTTATCTACTGGACATTTATTTCTGAGACTTCTCATTATTAATTTCAACTGTTTTTCTGAGGTTTAGACTTTTCACATAAACATGTCACAGCGCCAGCTCTGTCATTCTGAAGAACGTGCAACTACAACTCAGGTTTTGGAGAAAAGGAAAAATAAAGCCATGATTTAAAAAGCACCTTATCTGATACGATCAATAAAAACAAAAAAGACATGATTGAACTGAAAACAGTCTTCTGTTTTCTCCTGGAAATAACAACTCTGTCAGATAACTCTCGGTACAGAAAAGCGTCAGTCTCCTGTTCAGATTTTTTTTTTTTTCCCTTTTTTTTAACCTGGCAACTTGCTGAGGGATTGCCATCCGCTCTGAAAGCTGTAGATCAACAGCACAGCCAGGAGCAGTAGGATGGAGATGGTGCTCCTCATTCCCAGCTTTGCCAGGGTGCCTAGCTGACTGGGTGATCTGATGTTGCATGTTCGGCTCTGGAGGTTTGAGGGGTTCAGTGGCAAAGAAAGGGGAAGGACTTGCAAATAAGTAACCCCGTAGTGAGTAAGAACTACTTAAAAGGCTCTGGGATGTATTATAGTATCTTGTTTTAGGCTGTACATGATTTCACATAACAACTTTATTTATCAGCAAAGAGCCCTAGATGTTAATGTATCCCCCCCCGAACAGTGTTGTATTTAAACAAGAGGTGAGCAAGAGGGATGAGAGTTTTCTTCTGAACCAAAACCTCAGTCTAAATTCAGCTTTGGGAAGATTGTCTGGCATGAGTGCTGATATTCCTACAACTAGCTAGTTACTTGTATCTTTTTACTGACTGAACTATGTGAATACGTTGTGTTCAAAAGCAATGCAGTCAAAGAAATCCCAAAGAGAGCTCTTAATGCAACAGCAATGTTCGTATTCAACTCCCACCTATTTAATAAAAAAATAAATGTGATAGTTTTGAGAGTAATTTTCATGAAACTATTGCATTCTTCACAAAATCCAATTAGATGCATCACAATTGCACTTCACATGACTTCTCTATTTTCAGCAATTTAAAAATCCCAGGACTCTTTTTTTCATGCATTCTTAAGCAGCGTTTAAAAAAAAAAAAAAAAAAAAAAAAGGTATGTTACAGGAAGAGAAACTATTCTTCAATCAAAGTTATATTTTTTTCCTGGAAACGAAATTTACTAAATTAAAAAAACACACATTGGAAATGAACTTGCAGAAAGTATACATTTCAGGCCATCAGTACTGTCTTTTTTTTTTTTTAATCTAAGCATTTAATTTGTTAGGGAACATAGGAAAAGTTCTGTGACCACTGGACAACTTCAGGCTTCAGCCTTTTCTGCTTAAATAAATCTTTGCCTTTGTGAAACTGTTATTACCTCTCTGGTAGTTCCTATGGTATAATGTAGTTTTGTGAAAAGCAGGACATTACGTATGGATACGCATTAGCTTATCTTGTGCCATAGGCAACCAAGGAAGCAAGTAGTTACACACTGAGTTACTGTAGTCTTCTGTAAATGAGGTTCTGCTGAAGGACTCAGTGTGTGCCTGTGAGGTTTCCGTCAGGGGCTCCTACTTTATCCTCTGGTTTCATTCTGGTCTTGGGAACTACAGGTATTCAGTTCTGCTGGCCACCTGACTGTATGACTGACCCTGGCATCTGATATTTAAAGCATCAAAGAATAATTAAGATTGTGAAACTTTAGACCAAGCTTTGGAGGCATGTTTTGCTTAATTTAGTTCTCAGTGAGAAATCAGATGGCTTCTGGCTTTCCTTTTCCAATGTTGTCCTAAAGACACTAAGGTCAGTATTTCTAGAGATCCAATCTTTGGTAAAAACTTACACAGAAATACTTTGCACAACATTTATTCTCTCTGGACTCAACCAGTCCATCAGTCGTACATGACTGATATGATGTTTGATGTAGAGCAAATAACCAATACAGAGATTTCGGGGACACTGATAGGAAAGGTCAGGATTTAGAAAACATGAGATACAAGAGAAACTGAAAAGAGTGAAAATAAAGTAGTGAAGGGTAAGAGAAGGCTGTAAAGTAGACTGAAGGGGTGGAGGAGGGGAGACATAACATTACAAATACGTAAAAGGCTTCTGTATATAGGAAAAAATATATGGAGAGAACAGTTATGTTCTGGAAATGATTGTCTGGAGGAAACAGTAGAAATTTTATCACTAAAAACTCTCTTAGAGAGGGTTTAGATCAACACCTAACAAGGTTTTGAAATTACATACCTTCAATTCAGTTGGTTATAGACCCCTTTATCTCATGATAGCAGTCTCTTTTCTTTTGTGAGTGCATGAGGCGCTGCACGCCTCAGGCTGAGCTGTGCTAGGTTCTCAGAAGCGTGGTGTAAATATGAAACCTCCTTGTGAAAAGGGGGAGGGGTTACTGTAGACTTCTATAAGCAATGTGAGGAGACGTAATAGGAATTAATGAAGTGTGTTTGTCTAAAATACCATGAAAGCTGCTCTCAGGAGTGCCCTACCATGGAATGTTTCATTCAGAGAACGTTAGAACCATAAACAAAATTATAAGTAATTTTTGTTATTAGGTAGTTTAAATAGTTTTTAAGAATAACTTTAAAAAAAAAAGTTAATACATTTTTGATGTGGCTGATAGGAGGAATTAGAATAGAGGCATATTCCAAGTGATCAGTAACATGATAGCTTAATACTGTGTAGTGAGTTGTTTCATTATGTATGGAAACTTGTTATTGGAAAACAGCGACAACTTCCAACATATGCTTTTGTCAATGAAATTATATAAAGAGGATCCCTAACGTCAATCAACCTCATCATTTAGAACTAATAAAAAGCTACCTTCTCATTTATATTCACTATGCAATTACTGAACTGTTTCAGTAGGAAGCTGACAAGCCCCTTGGAAGAAATAAAACTGATAAGTTCTTGAAGATCATATTCCAACTCAGCCTTCTATGACTCTCTAATTTTTAACAGGTTTCAAAACTTATGGAATTGCTAACTGGCCCTCATAAACATGATCTATAGTTTTGAGGGTTGAATAAGATTTGGGAAGAAACCTGTTCTCAATCCAAAAATGACCAGATCTGGAACGGTGGTGAAATCTGGCAAAGAAATCTGAGAAGAAAAATGTAATGAAAACTTGTTTTCTAGCCATTATGAGAGGGACCTCCATGCTGAAGAGACAGCACCTGTGCTGCACAGGAGAAATCCAGAAACATAACTTCCTTCTGTGTACGTGTATACTCCAGCCCTGCCAAGAGGCAGCTTGTGGTACTTGGAAAGATAAGAGTGAGAGGATGAAGGAGAGCACACTTTGAAAGAAACATCTATTTTCTCAACAGCTTAAGAGGATTTAGTGTTCATTTCCTGATGACATGATAAATATTGTCTTGGGCAATTCTTAAAACCTTAAGTTGCCTAAAGTATCCTAGCATCCTGATAACAAGCTCACAGCTGTAACAAATACTGTGGGGTGGGTTTTCTTTTTGTTTATAGGATTAGGTACTTGGCAAAAAAACCCCAGAACAACTAAACAATAAAATTACTAGGAAAGGTTTTCAGTTTTCTATAAAGCTACTGTGGTAGATGTTGCTATCTATGTACCCTTTTATGGGAGAGCAGAGGAAAAGAATGAATTTACCACACAGTACAGTGAGTAATAATATTGTGATGAGTCAGTCATAATTTATGCAAGTGCTGTGGAAACTTTTTGCCTCTGAGAATTGTGAACAGAGTTCAAGTTCAGCAAATTAAGTGAGCTGCTTATCAGTCAACGTAGAGTGATAGTGTTAGGTTTATCAAATCCCTGAGATTTAAATGGCAATTTTATAATCCAATTTCATGTGCTGCTCAATGGCATCAAAGAGGTATTTTAGGATGTTACCTGGGCCTCCCTTCCTTGTAACTTTGAGGAAGAGTAATCTGTTTTGCATGTTTCCCTTTATACTATATTAGCTGCACTTTCTGGCATGGTTATGGTGTCCATCTAAAAATCCAGGGTCGTTTTCCTCCAATTCGCACAAGTGGTTCAGATCACGGTTTCTTACAGCTTCCCACTCTGCTTCCTACCCCCTGTTCCACAGTTAAGGTTTTAGGATCTACAGGGCTTTGGAAAATGGGTAGAACTTCAAAATTCACCCTGATACTCGTCTATCTTTCCTACAATGAGCCATGCAGAGAATAGAGCCTGATGGTTACTTCTTTTAAAGTAACACAGCTCAGAGCAGAGTATCTGCTTCCCCTCAGGACACAGTTATGAAGTTATTATCGTGATTAATGCCATGGGCTAAAATGCATCCATAAGAAATCCTGACCTGATGTGCTGTGCAGCTCCATTTGAGCCCTGGCCTGGCAGAGCTCAGGCCCCTCACCTGTCTCTGGTTATCCATCCAGTCTACCTCAGATGTCACAAAATTACAGAATGTTTATCCCAGGATCATTTGCCCTTTGTCTGTTGGCTTTAGACTTTGCCCATATCCTGCTCTCTTTATTGTAATATTTCCCTTTCAGATCTTAGTACTGGGAAGACACATGAATCGTTTGAGGAACAGGTGTATGTATGCAGTTGCAGTAATCACAACACTCTCCTCAGACATAGAACACCTTTTTTATTTTCTTGAGTTTCAGCAAGCTGGCACAGGCAACGACATACGCAACAGAAAGGTAACTCAGCAACAGTATAACGATAACATAAATTAGAAGTTATCTTTTATAGTACGTTAATATAAATCAATTAGGAACTTTAAAGGTGACATAACAGAGGCTGATGGAAGATGACATAGTATATTAAGTAAATGTTTACTGGTCTGGGGGCCTGCATCTCCCCTTGCGTCAGAGGCTTTCTTTAGCCCCAACATGCAGTAATTGCTGTTTTCAAAAAGTTCAGCTTATTAGAGTATCTGAATGTCTCAGGGCAATGGAGGGCACATTGCAGCTGAAAGATCAGTGAGAAAACAACTTCCTGGGAAAAGTACCCTGTAATTGAAAAGAATGACTAGTTACAAATGAATCATTTGCCTTCCCTGGGAATTACTGGGTGCGATTGCACTTCAGGCCTGTGATCATTCCACTTGCTGTTGGGCAACATGTAATATTTGCTTGCTGTGATCCCATTAAACCAGGAAAAAAAAAAGAGAGACAGCAATAATTATGACTCCTCTGGATTCTGTGTTATTCTTCTATTTGGTGTCCTTTCCAGAAAGGGGATAGCTGAGCCTATACAGAAATCAGTTTTGAACATTGGTTTTAGGAGGAAAGGGGGTTGATTTTTGCATGGTTCCCCACCTGAATTTTGCATCTAGGCAATAAATAGGTCAGTGACGAGCAATGATGTGGATGAGGGGATTGAATGCACCCTCAGTAAATTTGCAGATGACACCAAGTTGGGTGGGAGTGTTGATCTGCCTGAGGGTAGAAAGGGTCTACTGAGGGATCTGGACAGGCTGGATTGATGGGCCGAGGCCAATGGTATGAGGTTCAACAAGGCCAAGTGCTGGGTCCTGCACTTGGGTCACAACAACCCCATCCAACACTACAGGCTTGGGGAAGAGCAGCTGGAAAGCTGCGTGACAGAAAAGGACCTGGGGGTGTTGGTGGACAACCGGCTGAATATGAGCCAGCAGTGTGACCAGGTGGCCAAGAAGGCCAACAGCATCCTGGCTGGTATCAGGAATAGGGTGGCCAGCAGGACTAGGGAAGTGATTATCCTGCTGTGCTCAGCACTGGTGAGGCCCCACCCCAAATACAGTTTTGGGCCCCTCACCACAAGAAAGACATTGAGGTGCAGGAACGTGTCCAGAGAAGGGCGACAAAGCTGGTGAGGGGTCTGGAGCACAGTCTTATGAGGAGCGGCTGAGGGAACTGAGGTTGTTTAGCCTGGAGAAGAGGAGGTCGAGGGGAGACCTTCTCACTCTCTACAGCTACCTGAAAGGAGGTTGTAGTGAGGCGGGGGGGTGAGTCTCTTCTCTCAAGTAACAGGTGATAGACAAGAGGAAACAGCCTCAAGTTGTCTCAGGGGAGGTTTAGGATAGATATTAGGAAAAATTTCTTCACTGAAAGGATTGTCAAGCATTGGAAAAGGCTACCCAGGGTAGTGGTTGAGTCACCATCCCTGGAGGTATTTAAAAGACATGTAGATGTGGTCCTGAGGGACATGGTTTAGTGTGGACTTGGCAGTGTTAGGTTACCGGTTGGACCTGATGATCTTAAAGGTCTTTTCCAACCTAAATGATTCTGTGACTTGAAGTCAGAGGCAATGTGTGCATTCAAACATCAGGCTAAGCCAAGAAAATTGCAGTTTCACGTAAGTTCCATGGAAGTGGTAAGGTGAGCAGGTCTCCTTGAGGTGTTGCCTACAGACGATCAGGCTCTGCGAAAGGTTTGTGAAGTCCCCAGAGCGCTGGACAGTTAGAGGTACTGCCTTTAAGGCAATCTTCAAATCTTTTTTTATCATCTGAGGCTCAATACTATCTATTCCTATTGCCAGAGATCTGGAGACAAACACGTTGCTATTCACTGAGTAACTTTTCAGCATTGATAGTGTCAACCTAAGCCGCCCTTCTCATTCCTGATCTTTTAGTGCATTTTGCAAGACACTACATTGTGCTGGCTACAGTAAAAATACATTGCTGTTTAGCAGACTTTGGGAAAGCTCAGCAGTGACAGTGTATTGTATCCAGCCTTGAAGCAAATGCTATCTTTTAGTATGGAAAGGGATGTGAAAATTTCAATTTGATTGTGGCATTTGGAAGGAGGAATGTCATAGGAAAACCTGCCCTCGAGAGACTCAGGTACTATGCAGTTACTTGGCTTTTTTGAGGAATTTCTTGTGACAGGCGTTACAGGGAGTTTCATTTTTAAATAGTGATCACTCCAGAGAAAATCACAAAAACCTGTCAGCACAGAGAGACAGTCTCAAGGAAAAAAGTCTTAAATAGAGTAAGACAAAGGGGAGAGTGGCTAGGTGGTTTGGTTAAAAGGAGCACCATCACAAAAGTAACAGTCCTGTAGAAAGAACTGAAAGATAGAGATTGCAGATCCTCTTAGAAGAGTTTGTCTAGATCAATATGTTTTGCATCTGAGCTACGTTCTTTCTCTGATTACAAGATCTTATAAGGAGAGTTAGATATTTGTTTCTTTGCATTTCCCATAGGGCACTAAGCACTCTGCCAACGTAAAAGAGTGAGAAATAAAGGTGGATTAAAGGCTCATTTATACACATTGCAGAAACTTTTTTGGGACTTAGTTTGCAGTGCTGGAAATCCCAAAAGATTGATGACAAATCAGTATGATCAGCATTCTTTATTGACATTTTGAGCTCTCAGTAGGGGTCTGCCTTTATGACCAAGAACAGGAATTGCATTTTAAATTGACTAGTGTGCATTAGGTGGTAAAAGCGGTATTTCAAACTTCAGGGTCTGTAAGCTGAAACAAAATTCACGTTAGAAGTAATTTAAAGTGAAGGGGAATTTGCCTTGGGAGTAAACACGCAAAGGAGGAAGTAGCATATCTCTCACTTAAAAGTTTCTGAAGAAGACAGGAAGATATGATTTAGCTGATTGGAAACTACTCTGCTCACTGCAGGAGGAAATTCTGCTACCTCTAAGACTGATGGTTATTTTCAAGGATAGCGTGATCCAGGCTAGTCTTGAGTCTGTAACCCCTTCATCTGTAAAGGGACACTTGCTGCTGAAGCTTCACTGGAGTGGGAAGAAAGGAATGCACAAAGTTTTGCCCAACCAGTGCTTAAGGTTGTAGGGCCTGCCAATAAGGAGAGAAGATCATGAGTCTTCACTGGCTGACGGGAACCCAAACACCCCCAGGAATTTCACCGCCAATGCTTGAAAACACAGCTCCAAATACTGTAATGTGTTTCTCCAGGAGCTGCGTGCAGTGCCTTTTCATCTTGCATCTGCTGTGGTGTGTTAGGAGTATGGCCAACAAGACAGGGAGACATTTAGCGTAGGTATTTTTCTGCTAACTAGATTAATTAAAGGTACTTGCTTGTCGAAGCACCTTCCCCTGATTCCCTTGCTGCAGCTGGAACTGCCAAACTGCTGCATCAAGCTTGTGGTGCAGCCAAAACCCTCATCCAAAGCTCTCTTGGTCTGTCACAGAGCATGGCTTCCTATTGCTACCTACCTAGTGGTGCTGCCTTACATCCCACCTGCTTCCCTGTAGGAGTTTCAATGAACTCTTCACCACCTTCCTTCAGGCAGCAGCACAGGAACAGCCTCTGACTTTCCTCAGAGATTTATATTTTTGAACAAAAGTAATTCAAATATAGCAAAAGAAAATCTTCCCCTTCTATCTGTCTGTCCTGGTTTCAACTGGGACAGAGTTAATTTTCTTTCTAGTCATTGCTGTGTTTTCAGATTTGATATGAAAGGAATGTCAATAATGCATATTATTTTAGTTGTTGCTGTGTGATGTTTATACTAGTCAAGGACTTTTTTCAGCTTCCCATAGAAGCTGAGAAGGAGCATAGACAGGAACAACAGAATGGCCAATGGAACATTCCGTATGATAGACATCATGCTCAGTATATAAATGAGGGTTGGCTGGGGGGATGGGAATCAGTAATCAGTGCTCAGGTCAGGCTGGGCAACCAATTCACCAGGTGGTGAGAGTGACTTGTCTTGTGTATTCTTTTACCATTGTTATTATTGTTGTTGTTACTTTCCTTTTCCATTATTGTTTTATTAAACTGTCTTTATCCCAGCCCACAAAGTTTGGGTTTTTTTCCCTTTCCCCTCCCTTTCTTCCTCTTCTGCCCCTGCAGGGGGGAGAGGGGGTGAGTGAGAGTCTGTGTGGTCCTAGTTCCTGGCTGGGGTTAAACCACAGCACTATCTTGCATTTCCTCGAGCTGCCTGTGCATCTAAAAAGCATTGACATGAAGACCAGCAGCCTTCAGTTATTCACAATTTCATAAACACCTACAAAAAGCGTGTCCCCTTTCTTGGGGCCATGGCTGATGTACCTTGGTGCATCTTGGGTTTCTGCGAATCTTTTTGTTTTGGCTTCTCTCATTTGTCTGACACACTCTTGCACCTCCTCTTCTCAGTGTACATACCTTGTAAAGTGAGGCAGTCGCAAAAACACATGCTGAAGCAAGACAGTAACTTTTGACTTGCTGCCTCAAACATCAGACCACTTTCCCTCTTAGGACCTCCATAGCTGCTCTTGAACCTATTCCCTTCAATATAACAAAGATGATTAGGGGGCTGGAGCACCTCTCCTATGAAGACAGGCGAAGAGAGTTGGGGTTGTTCAACCTGGAGAAGAGAAGATGCTGGGGAGACCTTATAGTGGCCTTCCAGTATCTGAAGGGGGCCTACAAGAAGGCTGGAGAGGGACTTTTTACAAGGGCATGTAGTGATGGGACGAAGGGTAATAGCTTCAAACTGGAAGAGGGTAGATTTAGATTAGATATTAGGAAGAAATTTTTCCCTGTGAGGGTGGTGAGACACTGGAACCTAGGGAAGCTGTGGAGGCCTCATCCCTGAAAGTGTTCAAGGCCAGGCTGGATGGGGCTTTGAGCAACCTAGTCTAGTGGGACGTGTCCTAGCCCATGGCAGGGGGGTTTAGAACCAGATGATCTTCAAGGTCCCTTCCAACCTAAACTGTTCTATGATATATGATGCACCCATGATCTGTGCCCATAGCTGGTTACTGGCTGTCGTCCTTGTTTCCTGCAGTTCATCTATATTGAAAGGCAAAAATAAATATGCAAGATTTAGGAACAGGTAGGGGTAAAAGGAAAGATTAGCAGCCTCAAATTGTATTGCTCGTGCACACTCCTGGGAGGGGATGGAGGGCACAGAAGACAGAACTGCAAGTGTGTGAAATATCCTGCCAAAGGTGCTGCCTGTGCTACAAGGACTCGTGCAAATCTCGTTTTACATGTGTGGCATGCAAAAAGAGGGCACTATTCACAGCTGAATGATTAACACCTTTTTCTTTGTTTATGCTCTTTAGCAATACTGAAAATGCTGTCTAGCTTCTTCACTCAAAGCATTAAACCAGGGTTTGAAGTGTTTCAGACTAATCCAAGCTTGTTACGTAGCAAATAATCATGTTGTCCTTCATGACCTCAATATTTCTTTTTCTGAATCAGAGGTTTCCCTTTTGATCTGTCCCTATTGCTGGAAATCACGACTGTACTTTGCAATTTGTGGTTTGCTCATTTGCAAAATTAGAGGGAGACTTCTTGCAGTACCAGGGACTACATGGCAATGAGGGACACCACACAGCCCCCAGAGCCCTCCCAGCAACTCCATTGGGAAAATGCCAAACCTACCACTGTCCACCATCAGTTCTCTCAGAACCAGGGCTTGATCAAATGTTCAAATAATTCCTTTAATTATTATTCACTGAAAAGCAATAAATGCACAACAATCATAAGCTTTACTTTCTCTCCCCCTGACATGTGTACCTTATTACATCTGTAACTGAAATAATACAAGAAGAGAAGAAAGCAATTTAGAGAGGGCATGCCTGTAACAAGTGATTTGGACTCTGAGGTTCACCTTCACAAAGAAAAGCATGAAAACTTTTAAAATAAAATTAATTTGCACATGCTTATTTGTTTTTCTCCTTTCAGAAAATGACAAGATTTGAGGGTTTAAAAAAGGACGGTGTTTGTATCCTGATGTGTTTCGCTTCTTTCTGTGGCATGTATTTGGGCTGGTTTACTGTCCTAGCCTTACTCTGAAGTATTGGGCTTACAGCCTTAAACACCCTTTTCATTATTATTTAAAAACAAGGCTAAATGAAATGTGGATAATAGTAAAAGAATTTTCTGTATTTTAAAAAATGGATTAAAAAACCCAAGAAATGTGTTTTAATCTTGCCTAAGTGTTCAGTGATCCTTCTGAGCTGCAAAGTGGAAGCACCTATATTTTTTCATTGATTCCAGAGGGCCATGAGTTAGTACCCCTCTGGGCTATGGTCTTTACAAACACGAATCAGAAATGCTGCCTTGTTGCCATTTTACAAAATAGTTGTAAGAGAACCCTATCTTAGGCTCATCGTCCACTTATCTATGCATCGCCTGAAAGGTAACAACGCTCTGTAGTTGCCTGTCAGTGTGTGCTCTCTGCTCTGAGAAGGCAGCCCTTTGAAATACTGATGTATATGTTCCTTCTTTCCATGTTTGTCAGTCATATCCATAGCAGGAGCAAAGCTGACGGTCAGCTGGCAATCTGCTCAAAATGCTGATGAGGAATAGGAGGTGAATATTACAACGTGGCTTGGGTACCTGAGCAGCAAGCAGTGCTTCTCACTCCTGTGTAGACAAAGCCTCTGAAGGAAGATGTTTACCCATGCGAATGCTGCCTGTCTGCACAGGTTCTGTTGGAAAATCAGACAAAAATTGTTGGCTGTAACTCAGGGCACATCAGTAAGTCAGAATGAGTTCTTCCTCAACAGCCTTAACCTTATGTGCACTCGGCTTCACTGTGCATGAAGTGCGTAGATATTTTAGCAGTGTAGACCAACTTCTTCCCCTTCACCACCACAAAACTTTTGTTTAAGCAACTTCTTGTTTCTCTTTCTTACACTACAAGCAATAGGGAAAAGTTATCTGAAGTAATAGCAGGAGGTTCTCCTGAAGCTGGTCCTTTCCTTCATTATCTTTGGCTGATGATGTGATAAGGGAGATCCATTTGAACTCATACTCTTTTGAAGTTCTGCATTTTCTTCTTTTTTTTCCTAGGTTATCTGTCACACATTGAACTGACACTTGGCTGAAAGCTCTTTTGGGAAAAAAAAGTGTTTATTATTTCTATAGTTTCCACAAGATGTGAAGTGATTCATAAGGTTAACAATATAGTTTCTTTATTCCTTTACATGATTCTCGTCCCTAGTGGTTTCCTTTTTGTCCTCGGCATGCCAAATTATATATATTTTTAAAGTCTTTATCTAGATATCCTGTTTTATTACATTTTATAGTACATTAATTTCTCATTTGTAATCAGTAACATGTAATAATTACATAAATACTTCTTCTAAAAAGCACAGAAATTAACCTGGTATAAAACTAAAAACCAGCCATTATGTTCCATAGAGCATATTCCATTGAGCAGCACTGAATTCCCATACAAAAAGTCCTTTCAGACCAGGGTAGACTTTAAGAATTTGGACCTGTATTCTGATGCAGACTTTTAGCTTCTAGTATCTTTTGTGTGTTTTTGAGATAACTCTTCCCTCTTGAAAGCCTTTCCCTGCTTTTCTGTTTTCTTTTTACAGTGTATTTATTTAATTGCTAAGCCATAATTAATGTTTCACTTTTGTTTTCATTATTTACAACATTAGCAGCTGCTTGGTTAAAATCTTCCCACACACCGAAATGCAAGTCAAAATACTCGGGTGAAGCGTAACTCAACTCTTCTCTATTTATGTTATTAAGAATTGAGCCTTGCAGGCAGGAGGTAAATCTATTTGAATAGGTTATTGAATCATTACCTCCTAAATATAATTAACGCATGATAGTGAACTCACATGGTCAAATTAAATTTTTAGCACCAGAACATCCAGTGTCAGCAAAATTGGAGCGGAGGGTTTGGAGCTTTCTCTTGCAAAATCTCTTCCCAGTTACTCTGTCAAGAGCAGCTTTTAACTTGTCTCTAACGGGGAAGTAATGTTTCCTTAAATCCTGTGATCTTTGCAGGTCAGATGTACGTGGATGGTTTTGTGTCTCTCCAGGTACGTCTACATTGGGAAGCAGTGTGGACCAATATGAGCGGATTCATAATGTAAATCAATTGGTGCTGAAGACCTGATGTCCACGCGACAGGCATCTCAGGGAGCTGCAGTTCAGATTAGGTCTAGTCTGATCCTGTGGACTGTCTGAGGGTACAGGGCATCCAGAAGTGCTCCTGGAGGACTTGGATCTGCAAGACTTGGTTACTGGGCACTACAGAAATATATAGTGAGTGACTGCAAATATTTATCATGAAATGTCTTCTGACCTTCTGTTGAGCACTCTACACAGATCAAATCTGTATTTTCCATGAGCCATTTGAATGATGAAGCAGACTCCCCTTGGCTGGAGGATATACTGCAGATTTTTTTTTTCTGGATTTTTTTTCTAATCATGTTTCAATTTTCTTTAGCACTGGCTATTGGCTTGAATTGTGTTAAATTCAACTGGGATGAGATATCATTCAGCAAAAGCAAACAAGTCTTCTGCCTTTTTTTTTTTGAGGTATACAAATGTGAGGATAAATGTCACACTTTTGCAAACTGCTTTTACTTGGAGGTAAACAAATAATATAGTTGTTTGTGGCAAGTCATTTGGGGTCAGTGACTGACCTTACCCACAGAAACTATGATAGAACCTGCTTTGTGTCTGTACCTGAGTCTGATGGGGAAAGTGTGCTGTGATAGGTAGCTGCATAAAGTGATGATCGAATACAGTGACCTTTGTGCTCTTACTTAAAAGCATGTAAATCTTCCATTTCTCTTCTATCAATGAAGATTTTTCTCTTGGGCTCCTGTAACACTCTTGATATAATATTCCTAAGTATCTTTAACCTCATTGTTCATCGACGCAACATCTCTTCAGAGCATTGGTATCAATCCTATGACAACAAAGAAAAGAAAATAAATTCTTTTCCTTTGACATTCTAACAGGAATTCTTGATGAGAGCACTGTCTAAGGCCAAGTTCTTGCTTTCCGTTGTAGTCTCTTCAGGTTTAGATCATAAAAGATTAAACGCTGAAAATCCATTTCCCTGAATTCAGTCTCTATTTATTCACTCCTGAGAAGAGATTTCAGTGGAAGAGAGTTTCGGAAAAGTCCCTATACCTTCCTGATGCTTAGGGACCAGACGTGTGTCCACTTTGAGGGCGGTTTGTGAGTCAGAGTACTGAACAAGCCGCTCTTCTCTGCACGTGCCTATTGCACGATCCCGAGGACTCTTTGAGAGTTGCCGCTGGCACCATGTACTGCACAGGCAGTTTCCTCTCCCTCCTTGTTGTGGTGTCGTGGGGCGTCAGCTTTGGACAGGATGTGCATGGGCAGTGGCGAGGCTGCTCAGATAGGAGACTTCAGAGCTTTTTGGTTGCTGGAAGCCTGTGCAGACCTAAGGCAGGAAGGCAACTTGTTCTGTGTGGTTATGTTTCTTCACAGAGCATTATGGGTGTGTTAACAACATTTAGAGGCACGTCGGTTTGCTTTTTTAAACAAGCGTTTTGGATAAAAACTTCTTCTTTCCTGTATAAACCTTCTATTCCTTTGTGTCTCAGGTGTCAATGGAGAGGATGGGATTTTTTCTGAGAATGAAAGGAAAAAATATATTCTTTTCACTTTTTAAAACCAACAGAAGGCAATTTATGCCAAAACAGTTGAATAATTTTTATATTTTTTTAGAAAAAAAGAAAAAAACCCCAAACCTCTATGCTCTGCAATTTTTCAGTATAAATAAATCATAAATCTTGTGGTAGAAAACTATGATTTTTTCATAAACCTGTCCCTTCAGTTGTCACCTTTGAGTTTGCCTTACGATTGCACAATGTGATAGTCCTCTTTTCTCCTGTTTGCATCGATTTATTTTCACATGTTCTGAGATAACGTGAAACTTCTCCTACTTTTTTTACTTAGTTAGCAAACGCAATGCTCTGGAATTCAAGTAAGCAACACCTCTCCTGCTCCAACAGCTTTCCAGTTCACTGCAACTACCCACCACTGCAAAAATGAGAGCAGAGAGGGATTGGTTTGTTTGCTTTTATATAAAGCAAAGTGTTCTATGTATATAACCTACCAGTTAGAAAAAACAATAACATATTTTTCAGTTGTCATTTGTTTGCTTGTTCTAGAAAGTAGGTAATGCTAAAAGAGTAGCCTTCTTCCCCAGGTAGGAAGTGAGACCCCTTTCCACGCCCCATCAGAGGCAAGAAAGACACAAACCTCTGCCACTCGCTGATTGACCTGAAAGCGTGTGGGTTTTGGGCAGCGAGTTTACAAGCGTGTTGGTCCATGTCACTTGTTCCTTCCTGGATGAAGTCTCATAGGTGATACAGGTAAGAATATGGCGACACAGGAGTAAAATCCATGAGTAAACAAGCCTCAAGTACCTTACTGGTTACAGAGCAATGCCGTTCCCTCAGCGAATTCAACATTTCTGCGCTGTGGCACGTGAGCACTTTGTGTATTGCCTCTGAGTGACTTGTAAGTG